>JBBPKT010000684.1:0-15143 GCA_038089395.1 Pulveroboletus frians | reverse complement strand
CAATCCATCTGAACCATCGGCCGCAGGGTTCCACATAACGGTATGCCTTCCTTGTCTGTTTACATTGTCAAGCTTGTAATCAGTCGACACCAGGACGGAACACACTATTCATCCCTCGTACTCACTGTTCCCACATGGATGTTGTGTTTTCGCTCTGGGGCACATGATGAGGTACATACGTCAAGACCTTCTAGGTGATTCAACGGAACCTCGCCATACCAGAGCTATTGCAAATGAGCCAACGAAGAGCGCCAAGTGGGTTGGCCGTGCCCGCAGGAGGTCAACATGTTGATTCTACCTGGTCCCGTCAAGTGATGTTGCATGTGGGTTCAAGCATGATCAGACATGTACAGGGGGTAATCCTGCTCATGGCGACGTTTGAGGGTCACGTGATACAAATTTGCCAGGTTCTTTCGGGCCATTGACGCTTTAATAGCTTAATTCCACCCTTCTGTCGCTAATTGTCGTTAATTTTGATACTTGTCTTCCAGCGCGATATGTGTTTCTTCCCGCTCCCAATATGCGAACATACCCATACCTCCCATACGATCATTTTCCAAAACCTTCTCCGAGTCCGAGCCCGGCAGATTGGCGTTTGCCACATGAAGTGGCTAAAAATGATGCAGAGATGGGCGCCACCGCATTGCAGTCGCTCCCTCCTCTTGGATTGACCTCGGGCAGCAGAAAGATGGTCTGGGCCGAGTCGCATACGATCCCTGTCTTTTGGCATTATAAAGGGCTCGTCCATCATAGGATCAGTCGCGTTGAACGGGGAATGGTCGGTCAGTCTCGTGGAGAACCATGACGACCGGATGCCAATCAGAGACTCCCGAGCGTAATCAGCATCACAATGATTGAATTTCACAGACTTTGACGGATCTGCATGGCGGGAAATGGGTCGATGGGTTCACAGCATAATTCCTTCTGCAAAGGGACATGGTGGGTCAGGTTCATCTAGAATAAAGTTCGTGGTTACATTGCATGACGAAGCCTTGGTATCTCATGCTTTTCAGAGGGTGGACCTGTCGTTCGTGAGTCGACTCTCCCTTCCCGATCGTTGCTTGTACACTGGTACCTCAGAGAGGACTTGCCACTCTAGGAGCCTATTGATAGGTACGGCTTTCGACAGGTCCATAACGAGCCTTGATGCGTTCTTTCGTTCTTATCCGAACTGGCCGGCGAGATACGGTGATATGTAGCTCCCCGGCCGCATCATGTATGACCCCGTTGATTCTCCCGCTGACGAATTGATTGCACGGTGATACCTCAGGTCCTACTGCGGAGATGGGCGAATTGCACATTCCGTTATGTGCGCGGGAAGTTCTCCCCGAGAACCAAGGCTAATCGGGAGTCGACATTTGATCTCCGCCTACCTCCGGGCTCCGTCGGAGCCACACCCGGTCCTTGAGGGGAGCGTACCTCCCCTCAACCCGCTTTACGCATGCATGTCGGTTCCTGCATGTGCAACTGACACCCGTGGCATGGGGGTCTTTCCAACTTCGGCATCATCCAACATTTTTTCGCTTGGACAAAACGGACGAACGCGACAAAAAATGATACAATGCGTCATGTGTCAATTGTAACAAGAAATCCCTGCATCGAATCCTTACAACCACTCCAGATGCTGCACAGCTTTCCACCCGCGCCCTTGAATCATTGAAGGGAAGACCACCCGTGTCCTAACCAGCTAGGCAGGTGGAATGTCTGTCATTCATGTCAGAGAACGGTAGGCAGATGTCCAAAGTGCGACGGGTTTCCTCACCAACGGAAAGGTCAGTGTCATCACCATCAGTGGCCCGGGACGGTAGTTCGCCCTGCAAGGCAAGACCTAGTGTACAAAGCCAAAAAACTACGAGGAAGGGTCGCGCAAGTTGCATCGTGTCTGTGTTGCAACGTCATGATGGTCAGGATGCATCGCTCACATATAGCGGTGAATGCTACCCACCACCTGCTGCTGCTTAGAGAGGGCGAAAGTGAAACGAGTCACTTTGTTTGGAGACGACTGGAATTGCACCTGGCAGTTTTATGATGCTTCGAGAGGCGGGTTATCGCCCTGGGAAAACTCAGAAATTCGATGGGGCGAGCAAAGTATTAACCCCCAAATGGCTCTACTCCGCGATTCCGTACAAGTACCGGACCGCGTCTCAAAGTCCGCCCATTCCCTCTGGAGCTGACTGATCTTTTATTAGAGTGTCCGCGAGCGGAGAATCGATGGGTGAGGCATCACGCGGTGAGTAATTGTACGGCTGTGGGAGATGTAGCCTATCTGCAAAGCGGCTGTAACGTCATCCCCTGACGACTCCAGTACCGCTTATTCGAGAGTTGTGGTCGGAGAGGGGCTCGAGTCGAAGACCTTTCCTTTTCTGTCGGCTGCGGCGAGGTTGTGGCCTCGATGAGGTTTCTGGTGACGGCACAGGCGTGTCTTGTTTCCTAAAGGGTCAGTACAATCGGGCCATATTACACAAGTTAACGGCCACGGGTCGGCGGGGGCCCGTCCAATCACCAAGAAGGATGGGATATCAGATTTCCGTTCTATTGCGTACTGCGACTGCAGCCATCGTTCCAGATGAACCTGACCTATACAATCCTCGCCATCCTCAATCTCCTCGTCACAGCATGGAAATGTATCTACAGTTGGACCTCAGATGCGCAGCCAACACTCTGTCAGTCACATTCCCAGGGAAATTTGCAGTCAACCATGGACTCACTACTCACTGTGCAGACCCGTCAGAGTCTCCGGAATACAGTTATCGTGGTGTCGATTACCCGTTTGAACTGCCATTCCACATCTCTGATGATCCAGTCGCCATGACTCTCCACGAGACCGTCCATTTCCCGCTCAACCTGACTGATCGTGTTGCTCAGATGGAGTGGTACAAACTCCTCACGGCACCCAAAGACACTGGACACACACGTCTCGGCCCAGACCATCGGTTATTCACCGTAGTATTCTGGCATGATTTCCACTGCTTGTGGATGATCCATTGGGCGCTGAACGCCCGCAACGAGACTTACGACGGTTATGATCACCTCCACCATTGCTTCAATTACTTGCGGCAAACGCTGCTCTGTCAGGCGGCGGACACGCTCGAACTCGGAGACTTTATGAAGAGGGACCTGGAACACGATCGTGTTGGCGATACGCTCGTCTGTCGGGACTGGGAACAGGTCTATGCCGGGATGGAAGAGAATTATCGGGACTGGTCAGAATGGGCAGAGGCATGGAATTGAAGCTTGGAAAGAGTATCGGGTACACGGAGCAGTGGTCGATACCAACGTTCGATTTGCCAGTGTTAGATGCCAGAGTCGATGCACACCGGCTTATCGACCGTTCGTTGTCGACCAAGGTCGATCGGTTCCGTGATTTTGCGAGCTCACCGCAGATTTCCATGTACTCACCCACTTCGAAATTCAAACCAGCCCGAGGTCGCATTCATCAAACACGGTCGCCGGCTGCCATGTGTGGCAAGCGCAGACATGAGGTCTTCATAAACCTTCAGATTCTCACTGGATGGCACCCGTCAGGCCGGAACGCTGAAGTAAAAGAGTGGCCGGCGTTGGGCCGCTTGATAGAAGAATACAACCCAACATTGATAAATTAAACTCTGACTGGCCCCATCCAAGACGAGAAAAGCAATTTGGATGTGAAGGCGGCTTCAACAGAGGAATTGTCCATCGATCTTGTGCATGTAATCGTATCGTGTTGCCCATGGTATGCAGTGCAGTGCGCAAGTACACCACTCTCGTCACCTTGTCAAGCGAAGAACACAGATTCATTCATGCCCTACAATAGTAGAACACCGGTAAATACGGCACCCGTAACCGAGATGAGAAGGACGCTTGCGCATCAAATGATACCGCTGGTTATGGAGATCATGTGGCTGTCAAATCGACAGGCGCCGGTGCATTTGCGGCATTCAGCGACATGTTAGTGCCTGGCGAAATAAAGGTCGGTCCATGTCCACCACCAGTTCCCGAGGTGTCGGGGGCAAGATACGGGATCCACTGTGCCGGATTCAATGCTCCTGGAATAGTCCCGGTAATATTGAGAAGAGGCAATTCTGATTCGCCAGTGAGCTGGTTGTTCCTGTAGTGCGTGGCCGCCGCGACAAAATTAAAGACGTCTGAAGAATAAGATCAGCCACATCCATACTTGATCATCACACGACACTTACTAGCTAGGGTCTTGTTGGTGTCTCCACGACCGAGATTACCAAGGTTCCAGTTCGCCTCGACCGTCGAGATACTGAACAACATTGAAACACAGGAAGATACAATCGAGGGTGGAAGTCTTACGTGGAGTAGTGGGTGTAAAATGTGTCGTCGGTGGTACCCCTCAGGTACCAAGGAACTGCACCGCCGAGAAGAATACTATAAAGCCGGTTGTTGATGCCGTACGTCTTGTTCCTTGTAAGATTAGTAGTCAGTGCCAAGAAACAGCGTGCACGATCCTACTCACTCGTCAAATGTCAACAGAATCAACGTTCTGTGCGTATTAAAACTAGGGTGCTTAAGCAAAGGAACAAGCCACCACTCGAGCCACTGCGAAGCATAGGCAATGCCCGTGTCGTGCCCATCGCTGAAACGTTATCGTCAATCGGCTGTTCTGGACAACATGAGACACTCCGGGACGAACTTTTTCATGTTAGGTGTGACGAATATCCACTGAGGAAGGCGGTTGTTTCTAAGCTAGGTAGAGATCAGATATTACAGACTGATCGTTCACATAAATAAGCTTACGTCGACAGCAAAATCATTGAAGTTCCTGATGCGTGCTGCACGTCCCGCGTTCAGGGCGACGCCATCAAACATAATATTAGGGTTGTGTTTGCGGAAATAATAAGCGTAACCGTCGGAGTTCGTGTAGCTGTAACCACTGAAGCCATCTGTTGGCATGTTTTCTTGATACTCACTCCAACTAATGTGCTTTTGCTCCAAAAGGTCCACAATTGTGGATATGTTGGTTGGGACGCGTATAAGGTCGTCATTGGACAATCCCCAAAAGTCACCTCCTGCAGCGGCCATATAATTGGGCTCGCTCGGGTGAGTCAAGCCATAGTAGCTTGTGAGAGTGATACCCTGTGCCGAGAGATCTTGGAAGACCTGTTCGGCGGCGGCGTCGTCGTAGTCGGTGTTTTCAAGCCAGATCTGTATGAACCGATCGAAAGCGGCACCGGGAACTGGTGGGAAGTTTCGGATGGTTCCGTTGTTTGCGCCGACATAGAAAGATGAAGTATCAGTGGGGCTAGTGCATTGTTAGATCATTGGTTAGACGGCGAGAGTGTCGAAATAGATTACGCACGAAGCAGCTGGGGCAGTGAATGTGGGTGCGGCTTGAGCAGAAGCAAACTTGGCGAGTGTGCCCAGGACAAGGGCAGCTAGAAGAGACATGCCTAAAATCACCAAGAGCCGTTGTCAACACGATACGAGACAGAACAGAGGCAATGAACGACGGACATGGATCTGGGTATTTACTATCTGTAGCGGATGCACGTGCGTCCAGGACAAGAAAAGAACAACGCAGTTCCTGGCCTAGAGCTGACGGCGGATCAGATGGCCGTCTGACGTCAACCCGCTTTTCTGTAACCGACACATGTGCCGCGCGCCCTGCCCCTCGTCGGGCCTTTTGCTTCGCTGTGAGCCAAATTATTTAGGAGTTCCCGCCAGCTTAGATCCTTTGCAACCGAGAATTTATCTTACCACCGGTCTCTTCTCCTGCGGCTAGTTCGCTACCTCTCAAGTTTGAGGTCTTTACTCCTTGTGATTTCCTACTCTTTCACTCCACTCTATCATTTACTGGAACAACTTTCCTGAGGCGAGCGTAGTGTAACCACTGCAGTCCGAACGCCGGGAAGGATCAAAGCGGGAAGCCCAACGACAGAACAGAATGGAGGGGAAAAAACTTTACTGTGACGTCTGCAGAGACAAGGGTAAGCTAGTGGCCTCAACGAGTACTTCTGGAGCACACTACTATTAGGGCCTAGGGCAGAACACTTACGGGGAATGTCTGCAATCTTGTTTCAGGTTGACATGCCTAGATCAGCTGTCGCTAATCATTGATCGGTCGTATTGAACTTGCTTCCAACACGCACGTGCGACTGCTATGTATAACGATTCGGCCCACTTTCATCCTTAGTCCAACCCGAATCAGAGCAAAGCAGAACGTTGAGACACCCACTTCATGGTGCGACCAATGGTATGGAATACCACCCGCCACCTCACGGCAGTGGGTTAATAGTGAGCCTCCTATACTTCGGGGTATCTGCGACACTGGGACATGGCATAGCGGTCGACGACGCTAAATATGTGAGCATTCGTCTTTTCTTCCCTCCCATGCACGGTGTGTCTTCTGCCCAATGTATGCAGGTATGGTCACGAGGATACCGTTACATACCAGTGGTACGATCAATCGTCTGCCGTCTTCCGTGCATGGTGTGTTACGAGACTGAGCATCGGGGGAGCCAGTGTTAGCAAATACACGAGTCTTCACCTGAGATGTATCCTGCTATCTTGGCTCCAATACAGCAGACAGTCAGCGCCTCTGCTGAATGCTCGGATGACGTGTATAGCTTTCGCTTCTGGCACAAGAAGCAGAACATCGATATGCTGGCATTCCTTCCAAAAGTTGACTGAGCTCCGATCACACACTGCCTTCCACCGCATGTAGACTGCTATCATGGAGAATGGATAGACAACTGCATTATAGGTAGCATTATTAGAGCTCGTACTGATGTTGCAAGGTGGTACTTATCCACGACCCTGTGCCTTATCATTTGTACCTCTGCGGAATCATAACACCCAGATGAAAAATGTGATCGTGCGACCTGCGTATCCTGTTCGTTCTTCTAGTATGAGTTGAGCAGTGTTGATGCGGACCCCCTGGGATTGAGACGGGTTATAACTAGTGAGACGTCAGCTGCCATGAAAAGGACAACCATCGCTGCAAGAAAGGATCCGCTTTTGTTGCGTGCGCGCGAGTACTGTTGTTTGTGTATGTTAGGATCAAAGGGTGTTGCCAAGCAACACCAAATAACTGACTCTGGCTGATTCGAGATGAGTCTTCTTGATTAATAATGATTGTTTATAACACAGCGTAATAACGCGCGACGACCTACCATTTTTCGAGCCGACGATCATGTCCGCTTGAGTCACTGGAGTCCGTAGTGGACTCTCAAACGTCTCAAGCAACACGTAATTCCTCCGCTGTCTGCATGACAAGCATCGTTGCAGCAAGAATATGGAAACGACCGAAGAATTGCAACAACTCGAGATAACTGCTCTAAAGTCTATCTATGACCAAGATTTCTTTGAGCCCCCTCCACCCAAGGCATGGAAGGTACATAAATTCCGTGTCTCCATCAGACACATTTTGATTGTTCTCAAGGCTGCCACCAGGCTGCCCGGATTCATTATTAAAGTCGTTCATCCTGATCCGTTGCATGCATCCAAGGTGTACTTTCACCTTTATACCAAGTAGTCGCTGCCTTTTCCCATTTTCCAGGCTGACCAGGAAGTAGATTCCCCAAAACATACCCAACACTCGCTACCCCCATATTCACGGTCCAGAAGCCCATTCGTGGTATTACTCATGATATCGAAACGGCGCTGTCGAAGGTTATTCATGTGGAAGCGCAGAAGTTACGAGGGTCCGAGATGGTCTTTCAGGTCCGTCGTACCAATGTGTGGCGGTTTACTTTATAACAAATCTCTGCCTAGATTATCACCACAGCTCAAGAGTGGATAGCTGATCACGTTCAGCCGCCCAGTGAAGCCTCTGGTTCGCTCGCTACGGAAATGACAAAACGTGCTACTCAGGCGGAGCGTGTAGGCTGTACTTTTAACCTATAGGTCGTAACGGTTCTAACGGTGTTACATTAGGAACGACGAGAGAGAGAAGAGGCAGAGGCAGAGCGTCAGTCTGAGCTTGCTGCTCGGGCGGCTGAACAATTTCAGGAACAACTTCAGGCCGATGCTCAAAAACATCTCATTGCCAAAGAGATGCAATATAAAGCAGCTCGCCGGAGGGCCCAGTCTGATGCCACCGAGGCACCGTCAGTCGGTGATACGCTGACAGAATCTTTCCCCATCGATATAGAGTTCAAGGGTATACGCTTCAGTACTGTGAAGATGTTCCATCCCCGCAAAGGTTTGATCAACCTATTAGTCTATATTTATGTTCAAGCAATATTATAGAGTGTCTGGGTGTGACATACCTCGCCGATCCTTTGTGTGATGATGCTCACGCTACGCTTCCTCTGGAAGTGCACTCGATCGAGTTTCGTTCTGGATATTATGCTAGTTTCCAAGGTAAGTATCTCGACCCATGTCCCTAATCCTTGACAGAGACGTTCGCATTCAGGCAGGAACAAACTCGCACAGCTCGAGACCGAGATCCAGCGTCTTATTAATGTACACCACCCGAACTTGTTAAGCGTCCTTGCCGTCAAGCTTTTGTTTCCTCACCCTGGTTTCCCCCGGTTGACAATCTTATCCGAGCAACGGCCTGCCCTCACATTGCAGGATGTCTTGGAGGACTGCGACAGTCTTCGAGAAGACAGGGTTTCTGTAAGACGGCTGCGCGCTTCTACCGTGAGGCTAATAGTCTCACCAATGCTTAATGGATAGGAATACCTTGCTCAGATACTGTCTGCACTAAATGCTGTGCATTCTAGCGATCTCGTCCACCGAAGTATGTCCTTGGCTTCAGGATTTTTTCACCCCCTTGCGACGTGTCTTTTCAACAGGCCTTGACACCACATGTATCTTTCTTGCGACCCGCGAGAACAAAAGCCATTCCAAACTTGTCAAGTTGGGGAAAGTAGGTTTTCATGCCCGTTTGAAAGACCTACACAGGTCGAACCCGTTTTCTTCGGGCCCAGCACCCGTCAATGACGAGCATTCCATTCCGGATGCATGGTACGAGCTGATCAAATGCTTGTCACAGGTTCGTTAAATGCATATTTCACTTTTAGGTTATCAAAGGAAGTCCTCGACTCCCCGTTGTCATACACGAAAGGCCGCGATATTCACAGCGTTGGGGTGGTGTTCCTACAAATGCTCCATGGGCAGGGCGTGATACAAAAGTTCAGTGACCCGCGTGAAGCCCTCCAAGCTGGTATGTATTTTCGTTGGCTGATTTGGCTCAAGGGATAAACCATCCGCAGCATCTCTATCGCCTACTCTGCAGATCACAGGGCAAAACATGCTCTCTTCCAGTAAAAAGTCCCATGTCTCCTGCTTGAGCCTTCTTGCAGATCTCGCGTCGATGTCTCTTATCACTCCGCCACGCACTATTACGCAATCGATCGCAGTGCCGAGAATGCCGTCGGGAAGTGGGAACTACCATGCAGCTTCACCCGAGAAAGATTATTTTCGTGTTCCTCCTGGTATCAGGCAAGCAAGTCGATGGAAGGAAGATTGGGAGGAACTAGAATTATTGGTGCGCAATCGATCTCTCAAGCAGTGAGTGCGTTGGCCTTGATGCTTTGTAGGGCAGAGGCGCGTTCGGCTCAGTCGTCAAAGCACGAAATAGGATTGACTCTCGCATATATGCTGGTTCGTGAGAGCACCCGAAAGTACATCTCGTCAGGCTCATCAGTGTTCGCAGTGAAGAAGATTCGCCTTCGCACCGATCAGAGCGACACTAAAATCTTTCGTGAGGTAAATGCATTGAGCAGGCTTTCTCACCGCTTCATCGTGCGATATTATACAACGTGGGTTGAGACGACTGAGGTTGTCACCGCCGACCCATCCACTGGCTCGGAAACTGCGTCTGACGCGAGTACGGAAGGCAACATGACTTCTATCCCTCACTCTGCTGAACGACGCGAGAAATCGGACCCGTTCAGCATTGATTTGAACGATTTGGATGATTACGGAGGTTCTGGGAGCAGGTCATCATTCCCGAGCATCCACTTCACTAGGTCTGATGTGAATGACGAGAAAGATGAGGATGAAGAAGACAGCGACGATGGATTTGCACACCTTTTCACGTCAGAGTATGCAGAAGACGTCGACGTGAAGCCACCGCCTGTCTTGCCGAGGACATTATACATCCAGATGGTGCGTATGCTGACTCCGTAGTGTCAATTCCTTCGGATTATGTATGTTCATATCTAGGAATTCGTCGAACGCCAGACTTTGAAAGAGGCGAGCACGTTCTAGTCATTGTATTATTGTGTTGACTAATGCATTTTGCCAGAGGGTTGCCGAGGGTTTATCGGAAGAGGAGGCCTGGCGTCTATTCAACCAAATCTTGGAGGCTTTGGTGCATATGGGGGGCATGGGAATAGTAAGTTGCTTCATTCTACGTGTAGTATTCACTATTGATCCACACCACTCCCAGCTACACAGAGACATCAAATTAACAAACATCTTTATTGGTGGGTTTCTGTCTTAATTGTTCGGATGTGATAACTGCATGGTGGTCACGTAGATGGGAAAGGCGACTGCAAAGGTGACTGGTTGCATCAATGTATATGTTGATACTGGCTAACATACTTTGAAAGTCGGGGACTTTGGTTTAGCTACATCGAGTCTTGCAGCTGTCGACCCTTCGGACCTCTCTCCACAAATGTCACAGTCGGACTCAGACCTCACGCTAGGCAAGCACAACATGGTCGGTAGTCGCCTCCGCGAGCTAATCCCCATACAGAGGTAGGAACGAAACTATACATCGCTCCCGAGGTCTTATCGCGGAAGAAGGGGCCCAGAAATCATAATAAGGCCGACATATATAGTCTAGGAGTGAGCCTTGATTCCAGCCTCCCCTTAAGTCCTATTAAAGTCTATCAGATAGTGTTTTTTGAGATGAACTACCCTTTCTCTACGGGGGCGGAGCGCATCGCTGTCATCGAGGATCTCCGAAAGCCTGAAGTCTACTTTCCTCGTGACTGGGAAACACATCGCACAAGACAAAAAGAAAGTAGGTCATTTCCGGGAAGAGGCTATAGTATTCGTCTTATGATGTTTAGTTATTTCGTGGCTCCTTTCCCATGATTCTGCAAAGCGACCAAGTGCTCTTGAACTTTCGCAAAGCTCGCTGCTACCGCCCAGGGTAGAAGATGAATATTTTAAGGAAGCTTTGAGGATGATATGCAAGTATTGTCACGGAGTTGATTTTTATCTCTCTTAATGTCTCTTCCCCCATAGCTGCACCAGATTCGACGCACTATCAGACTCTTCTGTCAGTACTCTTCAAACGACCAGCTAGCCAAATTAGTCCAACAAGAAATCTTCTTTATGATCTCGATTCTGATAACCCCGAACATGCAAATTTGAACACTATCGTCGAAGACGGAATCAAAGCTATATTTCGTCTTCATGGAGCCGTTGATATGGAACCGCCTCTATTGGTCCCTTCAATGGATCCGGATGAGAACGACCCTCGTGCCACATTCATTGACAGACATGGCGATGTCGTTTTCCTCCCTAATCAAGCATTGATACCATTCGCGAGGCTGGCTGCAAAGAATGGTGTAAAACGGATCAAACGTTTTCATTTCGTGAACACCTACCGTCCGAAGTAGCTGGCTTCCATATCTCTCGAAGACTATCCCAAGTTGACTCGTTGATTCCATAGCCCCATACCGGGACATCCCATAATAGTGAAAGCGGCCGTTCTGGATATTATCACTCCAGATATGAAAAACGGGATGATTGCAGCGGCAGCAGAGATAATGCTACTTCTCAACGAATGTCTTCGCAGCTTTCCGAACCTTGTTAACAGCTATGTGATACATGTTTCTCACTCCAGAAGTGAGCTGTTTTTCCTGGTTTCGATTCATTACTATAACCTTGTCCTAGTTGTGGAATTAGTGCTCAGCCGGGTCCCAGACGACCTGCGTCCGTCAATTATGGACATCATGAATCAGTCTAAATCGTCCTCATCCCAGAAACGAGCGGCCTTGTTGAAGAAAGGACTCTTGCGGAGTACGGCAGATGAACTGGAAATTTTCTCCGAAATATACGAAGATGTTGATGGACTGCTAGTGAAACTCGAGAGAATCTCGCCGTCTTTGCTCACCATCATGAGACCTGCCGTGGAGGAAATCAAGCAGAGCATTCAACATGCCACCTCCGCAGGCTTCGACGGCTCCATATATCTCCGTCCTCTAATGTGGGGCACACACCACGCACACTTCAACGACGGCCTTCGCCTGGAAGTCGTGCGGCGTACAAGACGTCAGGACGTTCTTGCAACTGCTGGCCGGTCCGTGCCTTCACCCTTTGTTCTACCTGCCAATGACTCGTAAACACTGATAGATACGACAAACTGATTGCACAATATTCTGCTGCCAAAACGAAGGGAGACCCAATTTGTGCATTTGCTGTCCAGATAGCCTTTGACAGGATCACCGTGAATCTTGCGGCATTCCAAAGCACGGCAGTGAAGGCTCTGGTAAAAGAACAGCGATCCTTCGGCTTCTGGAGTCCCCGCAGGTGTGACGTGTACATTATGTCGTATCAGCCAGGGTATCTTCAAGATAGGCTCGAGGTTGCGGCACTCCTCTGGCAGAACAATATCAGTGCTGACATTATGTACGATGCGACGCTGGCCGAGCCCGAGAAGGAAAGTCATGTTGATGTGTGCGCTCGTGAAGGAATTTTGTAAGTTATTCTTTGTGATATATGTACGACTTGAAGAGATCCCTTCAGGTTTGCACTCTACCCGCGGCCACGTACGCTTCGTCGCGAGCAAGCAGCGTTCAAAGTCAAGAGCATTCTTAGGGGGACAGAATACGAAAGTGAGACTCTAAACCGCTCTAGTATTGGGTCCGTGCTGAGATAGACATCTAGTATCTCGCCAGGATCTCGTCAGTTGGCTACACCAGCAAATCGCTGAGCAAAAGCGTATCGATTCCTCCACGTCGGGGACGGGTGGTTATCTAAGCGCCATTTCGGCTACGTTCGGCGGTAAAGACGCGCCGGGAAGCAGTAGCGACGTTCAGCTCCTGCTTCCTGTGGACACGAAGAAACAGCGAAAGCAGGTGAGACAGATCTTGCTTGACAGAGGTAAGCACGCGCATCTCTGTTGCGACTTGGACGCGTTTGTGCTATGGCGCCTCCTGACCATCTCCAAACGGATGACAGCTTACGAACGCAGTGCACATCTCAAGGCTGCGATCACCAGCGGTGTGCCAACGCTCGCGGTCGACGTGCCCAGTGCCACATTCGACGCCCTGGTCAGAAGCTCAAACTGGATCCACGACGAGGACGTATGGAAGACGATCATGGCATCTATGCCGGCGCTGCAAACGGCGTATGCACTTCAGCTGCGCGAAGCAGTGGCCAAGAGGAGGGCCGAAGGACACCCATTCATCATATTGTACGCTACCCGGGAGGAACGGATTCAGATACTCAGTTTATCATCACATGGCCTACCCTGAGGGAACTGCTCACAATTCCATCCCGTTTTATATTTCTAGACGAGTGCGTCATCCCCCGGGGCCACGGAGGGGCGGCAACGACAGCGACGACATGTACTTTTTTTGTACGATCTATGGAGAGGCCGGTCCGAGTTTAATGAACACTTTTTTTCATCAAGATGCCGGGCCTTGCGGCGGGATGTTAAGAGAAAGAACGACATCTGCTCTCGTAACCCAGCGCGTGCTGTAGTACATAGGCCTCACTACAGGAAAAAAAATGAGGTCTCGAACGCGCGGCACGCGGCTCGAGTACGCTATTCCACAAGAAGTGGATCTGTGTGCGTAACGACAGTGCGTTCCGTCTGTCCCGCCTTGTAGTAGGTTCCAGGCTCGTCCTTTCAATTTATTTTTCATTTTTCGCATGCTACCCAGGTTCACCTAACATTAGTTACGGTTACGTTTTGTGGAGACCACGTTTGGCATGCAGGCACTCACAACAAAGGCCAGGGGAACGTAGTGGAGGGTTCGCAATGGTTCCAGCGTGTGTGATGTGAATAGATGAGTGTACCCATCGGATGTTTTTCGCCGCCGTAGTGACTTTGGCAGACGGTCCCAAAAAACTGGTAAATTTACATAAACTAGGTAGAGACCGGGTACCGTATACGACGACTGTGGTATACTTGGTTAGAAAGAGGGGACTAGGTAACTCTCTTCGAGTGCCCTTGTCGCTTCGGGAGCTGGTGAACATGGCCAAAAAACATAATCAAGAAAGAGGAAAGAGAAAAGGGGCAGTTAAATGACGACTGTGGTTAACCGTCCATAAATTCGACCAAAATTCATTTTGTTCTTTGCTGACTAGAAACGGTTGTCACTCTGAAAAATTAAGGAACAAATTATATCGTTCTACACAATAGTCCACAATATTAGGCACGTACCCTGCAGAGATCTAATAGTCAAAGAAACAAACCGGGTCTGAACGTAACCTTTAAAGGATACTGGCAGGTCTGGGTCCCCCCAAGTGGGAACTAGATGTTTCGATAGGAGGGTGTTTACTGACAGGTCCAGGTCCCCCAATGTAGGCATGAGGCGTTTCGCTAGAAGCGGGTTTACTGGCAGGTCCAACTCCCCAAAAGTGGGAACTAGTCGTTTCGCTAGAAGCGTCTTTACTGACAGGTCCAATTCCCCAAAAGTGGGAACTAGTCGTTTGGGTAGGAGAGGCTGTATCGACTGCTGACAGAGCGAGTGTGAGCGCACAGAGCCAAAGAGTTGTGAGCAGGGGCTGTGTAAACTTCATCGTTCCTGTGGAATTTGGCAACAGTGAGGCACTTCCAATTACATGCAGCACTGTTAGTGGGTCACCTACAAGCTGCTGTGGAAACAGAGAAGAACTTAGCGTGGGCAACTCGATATGCCTCACTGGCCACTTTATAAGTTCCTGCCAGTCGCTCAGGCACTCACATGTATATTGGATCGCTTAGAATTTACTATGCGCTCTTCCAGTGTAGTGTTTCCAGGCCTGAAAAAGTTGTTGTTGATATGGCTGCACTTGCGTAACCATAAATTTGACATATCACTTCCAGCCCACTGCTCGCCATGGCAATTCTGTTGGCTCAACTGCAGTATGTATTCAATAACGCATCCCATTGACAACTGACACTGACCGTAACGTATCATGGTTTGTATCGTGCGGTAGGTAGTAGTAACCCAGCCAAGTATGTATATTGATCGACCCTGACAGCACAGGCCCGCCGTCGTGCAGGAGTTTGTGTAATATTC
>JBBPKT010000683.1:0-15166 GCA_038089395.1 Pulveroboletus frians | reverse complement strand
ACAAGTGGTCAAAGCTGGGGTTTAGCCAGCTGGGACCGCCACCTTATATATTGTACAGGCCTGTGCACAGACCAAGCAGTACACTACTATACATGGTAACTAATAGATAAGGCTATGCTACATATGGAAGGATGGTAATGACCGTGGGTAGAGAATGGAAGTGCGGGCGGAGATGAAGAGCGCAAGGCTGCCATGAGGCGAACCCTGAGATCTGGATCTGAGATCCGTGGAGATGGGAATCTAGATAAATAAAGGTGATACATGAGGAGGAGATTAGATCGGATCGGGAGATCTAGGAGGTGGCAGGATTGCCATGGAGATCCGATGGAGATAAGGGTTAGGGTAGTCTAAGGGTTTGTCAACATGTAACCCTAGAGGCTATGATGTCATAGGCTAGACTCATCAGGTGATGGATGATGTCATGGCACATGACTGGTCATGCGATCGGCCTCATGGAGGTCACGTGACGAAAGGAGTGTGAGGAGTAAGGAAAGTGATGAAAAGAGTGTGAAGATAAAAGTTAGTTGCACGTGGTTCATAACACTGGCAAGGACTGCAACCCTTGACGAAGTGGCGGACAAAGGAGGCAAGACCGGGCCACCAGTAGTTGCGGGAGATGAGTTGGCGAGTCTTAAGATACCCAGGGTGGCTGGCGGAGGGGTGGTTGTGGGCGCAAGAGATGACCTTGTGGTGGAGGGCGTTGAGTACATAGATGCAGCCCTGATAGGTGAGGATGCCAGCATCGAAGGACCAATCAGACAAGCGAGAGTGAAATTTAGAGGCGACAGAGCCCTCAAGAGTGTGGAGGGCATCGGTGACGACAGGGTTGGAGGGGGAGGAGGCGGCGACCTTGGCAGCAAGGTCCATGTCGATGATTTTGACAAAGAGATCATCAGAGAGGAGGACAACATCCTTGTTGTCGGCATCATCGGAGGACACAAAGTCTGGTCAGTGGGACAAGGCATCTGGGGCAGAGAGGACAGAGCCAGGGACATGGGTGAACTTTAGGTCAAAGTCGGTGAGGTCTAAAAGCCAGTGGGCTTGCCAGCAATTGAGTTTGTGAGGTTCATGGAAATAGGTGAGGTTTTTATGGTCAGTGAGGACAGAGACCACAAAGGGGGAGCCATGGAGATGGTGGCACCATGCCTTGAGTGCCCAGATTATGGCAAGTAGTTCACGGTCGTAGATATCATAGTTTGGCTCCACAGAGCAGAAGGACTGGGAAAGGTAGGCGCATGGCCGGAGGTCACCATTACCATCGGGTTGGAGGAGGATGCCACCTGTCGCCCACTTTGACGCGTCAGTGGTAATAAAGAATGGTTTAGTGGGGTCAGGCAGCAGTAGTATGGGTGCAGAGGTAAACATTGTTTTTAAAGAGGCGAAAGCACCAGCGCACGCAGGGGACCATTCCCAGGGGTGGTCTTTCCTGGTGAGGTCAAGGAGGGGGCGAGCAATGATGGAGTAATCCGGGATAAATCATCGATAGAAGTTGGCAAAGCCAAGGAAAGACCGGACGTCCTTGACTTTCAGGGGGGTTGGCCAATCAGCGATCCCAGTGAGTTTAATGGGGTCCATGGCGAGTTCCCCAGGTTGGATCACCATGCCAAGATATTTAACTTCAGTGGTGGCGAAATCGCATTTCTCCAGTTTGAGATGTAGGTTGAGTTCCATCATTCGCTGGAGGACATGGCAAGTACGTTCAACATGGGTTTTCCCATCTGGTGAGAAAATAAGGAGGTCATCCATGTAGATGACAAGCCATCCCTCGGCAATGAGATCATGGAAGGAGTCATTCATGAAGCACTGGAAGGTGGCAGGGGAGTTTGTCAGTCCAAAGAACATGACGGTGGGTTTGAATAGGCCCTTGTGAGTGAGGAAGGTGGCTTTCCAGCAGTCAGACTCCCTGATCCTGATGTTGTTATATCCCCATCAGACATTGAATTTGGTGAATACTTTGGCACCTTGGAGTTGTTCGACGAGGTCAGAAATAAGAGGGAGGGGATAGGTATCCCGAACTGTGTGTTCGTTGAGGTATCAGTAGTCTTGACAAGGACATAATTTGCCGTCTTTCTTGTTGATGAAGAAGAAAGGGGATGACTGAGGGGATTTCAATGGGCAAATTTTTCCTGCACAAAGGTTCTCTTCAAGGAAATCTTCAGTAGCCTTCTTCTCGGCTTCGGTAAGGGGGTAGAGTTTTGCTGGTCGTGGCTTAAACGTCTCATCGAGCTCAATGGGGTGGTCATATGGGCGAGAGGGAGGGAGGTGGTCAGCAGACTCTTTGGAAAATACGGATGCAAAATCTGTGAACTCGGGGGGGAGACGAACTTCTTTCTTTTCAGCAAAGGGCTTCGATGGCAAGGTCAGTTGCTGTAGTAAGACGTTTGACAATGACTTCGTCCTCCCAGGCTTTCTATTCCTTATAAGTTGGCCATCTGTGTCCTCCCCAGTCTTGGAGATAATTGAACAGAGTGCTATCCTGGTCTTGTTCAACCTGGACATGTCGAACTTGAACCGGGTCTGGAATGTTCACAACTTTGGCCATGTGTTCCATGAGCCACTTTGTTTCAGAGGGGGATTCGGTTGGTTTAACAGGTGGTAGGGCATTGGAGATGGGGAGAAGGAAAGTGTTGGTCGACCAGTCGATAAGTGGGTTGGCTTCTTGTAACCAAGGCATTCCAAGGATGAAAGGGTTGTCTCTGCAGTGCATGACATGGAAGGTTTCGGAATAGGGGAGGCCTTCAATGGTGAAGGGTAGGGTGACAGAGAATTTAATCAGACCCCCTTTGTTCAGGGTATTGTCTGCATTCCAAACTGGAACAGGTTTGAGGAGTCTGGTGAGTGGGATATGATGTTTCTTGACAAATCCCCAATCTATGCAGGATCGGGTGGCCCTGGAGTCTACAAGGGCACAAGTTTTGACGACTTTTAGACCAGTAGTGAAGACAATTGGGATTTGTATTGCTCAGGGGTCCCTAGCTACTAGTACACGGTGGTTAGAGGAGGAGACATGCATCAAAGGTGTTCCTCCCTTCAAAAACCCTTGCCCCATCTGGAAAAGGTTACCCTCTTGACAGTTTCTTCAGGAGGGTCTTCCTTGTCCTCATTGTCAGGGATGGTTTTGAGTTTGGGGAGTGATGGGATTTCAGTGACCTTTTTGATAGAGGTCTTCTTCTTTCCTGGGTTGGGGAAAGTGGGACAGGCATTGGACATGTGTCCAGGTTGGTGACAGTGGAAGCAGAGTTTTATCATCATGCATCGCTTTCACTCTTCTGGGGTTAACTTGCCAATCCTGATGACATCTATGTCCATGGTGTCTGGGTCCTTTGCAGAGGCAGTAGAAGATGCGGCAGGTCGGAAATAGTTGTACGTTCCCCTCTGCTTGTAGGCATCAGCTCGCTCCCACTGGATAACAAAGTGGACGGCTTTCTTGTACCATTCTTTGATGGTGACTGGAGGGGTGTCCATAGAAAAGATTTGTTGATGGAGAGAATTCGGTATCCTGGTGGCAAAGAAGTTGGTGAGGATGATGTCATCATCAATGGTACTGAGAGAGACTTGGTTCTTAAACTCCGAGATGTAACTATTGATATTGGGGAGTTTCAAGATGCAGGTGTCCTGCATCCATCTGACTGCCTTTGTAACAGTATCTTCATGTTGGAAGGTTTCCTTGAAACTTTCTATGAATTTCTTATACGTCCCGAATCTGATAGTGAGGTCAGCGAGTTTTTGAGTCTGAAAGGTGTTGGCCCAGGTGACTGCAGATCCACTTCTCATGAATGAGAGGGTGAATGCAATTTTCTTTGCATTGGTGTTATAGAGGTCCTCATTGGTGATGAGGTAAAACTGGACAGAGTTGAGCCATGGGATGGCTTTCTTGTAAGTGCTGTCATAGTCGTCAGGTTTCCCAAGGTGAAACTCGGTGGGTTTGGTGGACATTGGTGGGGAAGCAAATGGCGGGGGTGGGTTTTGTACAGGGGGTTGGACTTGGGTTGTTCTTGCCTGATGTTCAGTGTTGGCAAGGGCTCTGGGAAGAGTTTGGTGGGTGGCTATGGGAGTGGGGGACAGCGGAGTTGGTTCTCTAGGGATGGATATTCCTTCAGAGAAAAGGGCAGCAAGGGTGTGATCCTCATGTTGTTCCTGGGGGGAGGTAACATGGAGGTCTGGTGATGACGGAGGGTGTTCTTTTTCAGAAGACTGGGGTTCAGGTTCAGAATCGACGGGTGGCCGTTCTCTGGTAGGTCCGAAGATCCTATTGGCAAGGATGGGGGGGTTTCATCAAGATATGGTGGCGGTTTAGATGGTGCTAACCGCAGCAAGAGAGCTTAGACCTTTCAAATGTTACGCTTGATCCTGAAGGGTCAAACACAGACTTGGCAAAGGTCCTAAGACACTTAGACAAGGGGGTATCTTGCTGGTGGCAAGATCAGAGGTTTGTCCTGGTGATGCCAGACAGTGGACTTCCCAGTGAAGCAGGTGGACCAAAGACAATCCCTTGTGGTCAGGATGGGATGTGGGAAGAGCAAAAGCACTCACTCAAGTGTAGAGCAGAGACACACGAAGAGGAGGGTTAGGATGTTATATGCCAAGTAGGTCTAAGCTGAAGTACAGGGAAACTACTTGGGGTTTATATATGAGGATGAGAAGGAAGCTGAGTAATCGTATAGAAAGAGAAAGAACATGAAAGAACAACGGCTGACTGATCGTTGAGTCAGTGAGCCAATAGCTAAATGAGCTTGTTGAGTAAGCAAGGAATATTCTAGAAGAACCTGGCACATGATGGAAGGAACTATGAGCTTAGTGTAAAGAGGACTAAGCAAGGAGGGATAAATCCAAGGAAAGAAAAAGAGTATATCGGTAAATTGTAACACTTGGGCCCATGCATGGAACAACTTTTGTTCCAGGAGGGCAAGGGTTTGTAAACCTGCTTGGCACACCTCTGGATCGATGTTGCCACCATATGGTTGCCACTCCCTGTTGGAGGGACCCAGTTCATCAGCCCGCTCATCTTTGTGCTCACTGTCAGTGACTTTGATTGTTCACATTGGGACCTGGTTTTGACAAGGGCGAGCGATGGGAGCTTCTAGAATGAGCAGTCAGTGATAATGCTGGGCTTTTGACACAACTCACCTTGGGCCTTGCCCTTCCCTTTCTGGTCCTTGGATCTACTCGCTTCAACCATCGTCTTCATCTTGGCCTTGGTCATGTGGCTACCAGACTTGTCACATCTTGACTTGAGATGCACACACCTCTTGCATGTTATGCACCATCTTCAACCTCTTTCCTTTCTCAGTCACATGACCTATCACATGACTTGGGTCCAGACCATGACATCATATGATGTCAGGCCTCATGGCTGGCACACCCCTTTAATCTCTGTTATCCCTGGTGGGAACTCTCTCACGTTTGTGTACTTTAGCTAGCCATATATAGTAGTTTATCCCATGGACCCTATGGTCTGTGCACACCTGTCCATAGTATATAAAGCCAAGTGTCTCAGCTAGCATCCCCATCTTTGATCACTTGTTATCCTGCTCCTAAACAGGTGATTGGTGTGCTTGAGCTCGTCTTCCCTTTTCTTTTACCTTGCCAGGCTCAGTAATAGCCTGTGAGGCCAAGGCCAGTGGTGTGTTACTCCTAGCATTCGCAACATTGCAGGTGTGACCTTTGACTCTGCGACACTCATGGTTGGACCATGTGCAGGGTCTGCATGGCTCATCATGCATGACAGATCCTGCATATGTGTCAGCCTTCTTGAGGGGTTGAGTGTGTGTATCTTCTTGCTCTTCATCCTTGTCAATGGGAAGTTATCGCTAGCAGTTCATCAGTGTGATCCATATGGTAATGATCTCTACCATGCATCTTGATTCGTCGTGTTGATATCTCGACAACTATGGTTTGTCGTCTTTGTTCTGAATTGGGGTGAGCCTCTACGACCGATGTCAAATCTGGTTCTGGGTCATCTCTGGTTCTGGGTCGTCTCTGGGTGCCATGGCTGCCTGGGCTCATTCAGCCTCTTCCTGGGCTTGCTGTGCTGCAGCCTGTCATTCATCATCCAGTCATTTCTGGCAGTCAGCCACCTCCATCTTCCACCAGTTAGTGATCTCATTTGCCTCTTTGATCTTCTCGGTGACCCTGGTATTGAGAATCACCTCAATGCCACACTTCTGGGCATCTTGGAGGCAGCTGCGAGCATAGGCCTGTAACATATGAGTAGACAAATGGCAGTTAGACCAGATGGACATACCAGGGTAGTACCCCACTCTTTCACCCACATGGATTTCTCCTCTTCTAATTCATCCTTGTTATTGGGTGTGGTTTTGGCGACAGCCATAATCTTTTTGCTGGCTGCTCAGAGGTTGGCGCAGGTGATGGTTTGAGGTGTGTCCTTGGCAGATGCTTACGTGAATGCGAGAATGGTGTCGAAATCAGATATTGTGTGGCAGAGGATGTAGAAGGGAGCAAGGATAGTCATGGTGAGAGACAGAGAGAGTTGTGGCTCATTATGCGATGCGGTGTAGGAGCCTTCGGCCTCCTACGGTTGTAGGTCCTCTTTTTCAGCTTATCAAGGTGTCCTATCAAGCGTCCTAGTCGTGTCCCATGTCCGTCCGTACCATCTCGAGGTCAGTCCGTTTCGTATTTTGTTCATCCGATTATCCGTACTGTCTATCCGGTTCCGGTTTGTATGTATCCGTTTCATCCGGTCCGGTTCCGTCTACCGGATCGCGTGTCCATGTCTATCATTCGTCGGTTCGGTCATCTACTTATATCTTATTTGACTTTGGACTACGATATTTTTGTTTCTTGTCGTCTTGCTGCCTAGACTCGAGTGTCCCTTCATAGGGCCTCAGTCGTTGTCATAGATACAAAGTCCAGGGAAATGCCCGGACTATAAATGTCTTGTATCGAGATCTTGAATCTCATCAGTTTTGCACCCACTGGTCATCTCTCTATCGTCCGAAGTCCCTCTCCTCGTCATCGTGATCGTCCTCGACACTGTTTCCTCTTCGTCATCGTCAGCATCCGGGTCCTCGTCCTTGACCCCTCATTCGTATCCGGCCCTCGTCCTTGGCCGGGTTTTTCCCCTATCATAGTCAATCTTGCTCAGCTTCGTCAATTTCATTCATCTTCGTCAATTTCCGCTCGTCTTCGTCAGTTTCTCTTCGTCTTCATCAGTTCCATTCGTCTTCGACCCCTATCGCTCTCGATCCGGTCCCATCCGTGACCACATCCGTGCGCGCCCGGTCCTCACTATCGACCGGATTATTAGTTTCCTGCCCGGAACATCGCCCAGAACATTCTCTTCTTGCTCTAGTGCACTGAGGTCAGTTGTAACCGTCTGTCCCCGGTACTAACCCTCTACAGAACCCCTTGGGACGAGGAAACTCGACCCCCACTCACATCACCCCACAACCACTATCTATCTTTCAGCGGTGGACACTTAGCGTGATCCACTCGTGTCATACTGGCTATTATTCGACTTCCGAGGCGTGTCATTCCCATGGTCACATGCCTGACTGGGGACAGTCAACATTCAAGTCCCCCATGGATGTAGGAGCCTGCGGTCTCCTACGGTTGTAGGCTCTATCTTTCAGCTCTTTAACATGTCCATCAAGCTTCCCACTCGTGTCTCGTGTCCTTCCGTACCATCTTGAGGTCAGTCTGTTTTATTTCCTGTCTATCTGTTTATCCGTCTTGTCTATCCAGTTCCAGTCACTATGTATCCATTTCATCCAGTCTGGTTCTGTCAACTAGATTGCTTATTTAAGTTCATCTCTCGCCAGTTCCATCCTCTATTTAGTCTCATTTGACTTTTGACTACAATATCTTGTGTTTCTTGCCATCTTGCTACCTAGACTTGAGTGTCCCTTCATAGGGCCTTGTGCATTACCCAGATACAAAGTCCAGAGAAATGCCCAGACTATAAAAGTGTTGTATCAAGATCTTGAATATCATCAGTCTTGCACTCACTGGTCATCTCCAACTGTCTGAATCCCCCTCTCCTCATTGTCTGGATTGTTCTCGACATCATTTCTCTTGTCATTGTCAGTATTCAGGTCCTTGTCCTTGACCCATAGTTTGCATCTGGCTCTTGTCCTTGGCCAGGTTTTCCTCTCATCATTGTCAATTCCCACTTTGTCATTGTCAATTTCATTTCCATCATTGTCATTTCCCTTCAGCTTCATCATTTCCCTTCGTCTTTGTCAAGTTCTCACACCTTCGACTCCTGTTGCCCTCGATCCAGTCCCATCTGCATTCACATCCATGCGCACCTGGTTCTTACTATCAACTGGATTATTAGTTTCCTGACTGGAACATTGTCCAGATCCATCTCTCCTTGCTCTTATGCACTGAGGTTGGTCGTAGTGGTCTGTCCCCAATACTAACCATTCACAGGACCCCTTGGGATGAGGATACTCAACACCACACACATCACCCCACACCCACTATCTATCTTTCAGCATCTTCTTGCTCAATGACCGCCTTGTCCCCTATGGAGACTCCTTCATCTAGTCTGGTCCGTTTGTCAGGCTGGACTGTCGTCACTCTGTCTCTACTACTGCCATGTCTGTTTCCATCCCCATCATTCCTTCTCCAACATATGTATTGTCCTTTTCCTCCACAGTCCCGTCTCTGGAGCCAACTCTGGGCCTGCCCGTTATTCCTCGGTCTGCTAAGGCCCTTACCTATGATGCCCAGGTTCATTTGATCTGAGAGTTCCTTGTTTCTCACCTCCATCCCCCTGACCTTTCCAATACTGAGTTCTCCATATTCATGACCTTGGCCATGAAGTTCTTCTTCCTTAACAATTCAATGTGGCATAGGGAGCCTCACAGTCACCACCAGCTGGTTGTTCTGGAGTCGTGCCAGTTTGGGTTAATTCAGGAGGCTCACAATAGCCTTGGTCACAAGGGTGTCTATTCTGTCTGCGCTTGGTTGTTGCTCTGTTTCTGGTGGCCACTTCTCATTAATGATGTCAAATGGTTCGTCTGGACCTGTCATGAATGCCAGGTCTGGCAAACTCAGTGCTTTCATATCCCGCCATCTGTTCCTGTCATTGGGGGTCTTTTTCATAAGGCCTACTTGGACACCATGCTGATGCCCTGCTTTGGGGGCTACAGATTTATCGTTCAGGCCCAGTGTGCCTTGACTGCCTATCCAGAGTGGCGCATGCTCCATTCGGAGTCCACTACTGCTTTGGCTTTCTTCATTGAGGATTTCCTCTGCCAGTGGGGACCTCTCTCTGAATTAGTCACTGACAATGGCCCTGCATTTATTCAGGCCATTGAGTTGCTCTCCATCAAATACAATATCCAGCATATCCACATCCCCCCCTACAACTTGCAGGCAAATGGCATCGTTGAGCATCAGCACTTTGATGTCTGGGAGATTATCATCAAAACTTCCCTGGGGGGAGAGTTGTGCTGGCATGTGTTGCGAACTATGATGAGCACACACCACCGGCCTCAGCTTCACAGGCTATTACCAAGCCTGGCGAGGTAAGAGGAAAAGGAAAGAGCTCAAGCACACCAATCACCCATTTAGGAGCGGGATAACAAGTGGTCAAAGCTGGGGACGCCAGCTGAGACACTTGGGTTTATATACTATAAATGGGGTCCATGGGATAAACTACTATACATGGCTAGCTAAAGTACACGAATGTGAGAGAGTTCCCACCAGGGTTGATGGAGATTAAAAGGGGGTGCCAGCTATGAGGCATGATGTCATATGATGTCATGGTCTGGGCCCGGGTCATGTGATGAATCATGTGACTGTGAAAAGAAAGGGGTCTGAAGTGGTTCATAATATTACCCCCCTTTGCTACAACTCAAGTTCCAGATGAGTCGTTGCAAACGGTGTACCAGCTTCAGGGCCATAAACAGTGAAAAGACAGTTCATTTCAGTGAGGGAAAGACCATGAAGGGGGTGAGGGGCCAAGGGATGGGAGTGGTAGAAGGCGTTGACCGCCTTATATACATTATCCAAATGAGAAGCCAGTTTCCACATGTCTTTGATGTCATTGTAACCCTTTCAGCAAACCTGATACTCCAATTTCCCACGTTTCAAGTAGGAGGCGACAATGGCCTCAACCTCATATTCAGGATGACCCTCTTCTGAGACCTTGATTGCATCAGGGCAAGAGATTGGCTGTCCAGGCAGCAGGAATCAGTAGGGTTCCACCTTGGAAATGTTTACAACCGGGTGAATCTTGAAAGTGATGGGCAGATGCAGTTCAACTGCATTGGGGAGGGTTTGTATCATCTCATATGGCCCAAGCCATTGCTGAGTTAATTTACAGGCGGTGTATGGCAATTTCAAATTGTCTGTGCTGAGCCATACTTGGTCACTGGGGGTGTAAGTTGGCACATCAGATCTGGCAAAGTCTTGCTGCCATTCCATATGCTCTTGTGTGTGTTCTAAAGCCTGTTGAACATCACAATGTGCATGCCTGGTGGTATAGTGAAAGGTGCCAGCCAACATCTCTGAGGATCCCTCAAAACCCATCTGGGAGGAGTAATTCCTCATAATGGCAAATGGAGAAGAACCAATTGATGATGAGAGTGAGTTGTTGTAATGGAATTGAGCAAGCTTGATGTACTCTGGCCATTGGTCCTGTCTCTTGGCCACATACACTTGCAGATATTGTTCCATCTCTCGATTGATCCATTTTGTTTGCCTATCCATTTGTGGGTGATAGACCATCGACAACCTTTGCTCGATGCCCAATAGTTTACATAATTCGGTTGTAAAGGACAACATGAACTGCAGGCCCCAATCTGATACTATCGTGTGGGGGATACCATGTTGCGACCATACATGATCACAAAATATTTTGGCTAAATCTAATGAAGAAACAGTTTTTGAGCATGGTATATATATGACTTCTTTGGAAAATCAATCAATGATAACACAAACAGAATTGAGCTTGTTGATTTCTGGTAAGCCAGTTATGAAGTCTATGGAAATGTCTTCCCAGGGATGACTGGGAGAGGGGAGAGGTCATATTTTTCCTGCTGGTGCTTTGAACAAACCTTTCATGAGGGTGCACATGTAGCAGTGATTTATATAAGTAATAATGTCTTTGTGCATCTGTGGTCAGATGAAAAAGCGGTTTATGGCATGGAATGTATGGGCTTGTCTGTTGTGACCCCCCAGGAGGTCATCATGACACATTTTAAGGATCTCGGCTTGGATAGAAGGTGGAACATAAATCCAACTGGTGAAATCATGGAGGTAAACCTCCCTTTTGGTATCATATGAATAATTAAGAACATCATTTATCTTTTTTGATTCTTTTTGTATTTTTTGGAGTAACAGAGATTCTAACATAACATTTTTTATAAATAGTTCGGCAGGTAATACCATGACATCTTTATTGAGATTCTTGATCACATCACCATGATCAGGTTGGCAGGAGAGTGGGTCAGCACAGTTTAGAGAGCTGGGACAGTACACGAATTTGAGATTGAATTCTTGGAGGAGGGCATGCCATCTTGCTTGTCACCCTGAAAGGGTCTGTGGTTTTTTCTAATACTCCAAGTTCTTGTGGTCTGTCCAGACCTCAAATCGTTCTTGCCCGATCAAATAGTGTCACCACTCTTTGAGTGCGTGGATGACCACCATCAATTCTTTATCGTAGATGGGGTAGTTGCATTCCGTTGTGTCGAAGGAGTGGGACAGGAAGGCACAAGGACGCCATTGCCCATCTTTACATTTCTGCCAGAGGATTGCTCCGGTTGTGATGTCTGATACATCCGTTTCTATGCGCATTTGTCATGTACTGTCCAGATACATGAGGAGGGGTGCTTCCATGAATTTCTTTTTGAGAGCAAGGAAGGCCGCTCATTTGGTGTTTCCCCACTGGAAAGGGGTGTCCTTCTTTGTAAGATCATTCAATGGCCTTGCGATTTCTGTGAATTGGTCAATAATAGTTACACAGTCCCAGGAAAGCCTGGACTTGTTTGAGATGAGTTGGCTCCAGCCAATCTGCAATAGCTTGGGTTTTCTTTTCTTGCATTTTGACGCCATTCTTGGAGATGTTCATTCCTAGGAACTTGACCTTGTCCTTGGAGAATGCACATTTTTCTGGTTTAATATATAAATTGTTTTCATGAAGGTGCTGTAATACTTCACGGACCAATGCTTGGTGTTTTTCTTTTGTTTTCTTTTTTGTGAAGATCATCATATTGTCCATGTAAATAATGAGGAAAGCATATTGATCTGAAAATATATTGTTCATCATGTTCTGGAAGGTAGGAGGTGAGTTAGTTAGGCTGAAATACATGACCATAGATTCATAGGCTTCTATGGGCACTACAAATGCTGCCTTCCATCCATCACCTTCTTTGATGTGGACATTGTTGTATCCCCAGCATAGGTCCATTGCTGTGAACATGTCCATGCCCTTGAGGTGATCAATAAGCTGTGAAATGAGTGGTAAAGGATATGCATTCTTGATGGTTCCTTCATTTAAATATCTATAGTCCATAATGAGATGCTTTTTACCATCCTTCTTCGGGATGAAGAATACCAGGGACGTTTGAGGAGACTTGCTCGGTCTAAGGTAACCCTTTTTGAATTCCTTGTCGATGAAAGTCCATACTTCCTCCAACTCCGTGTTGGATAGCGGGATAACTCTCCCCTTCCTTGGAACGAAGTTGGGCTTGACATTGATGGCATGATCCCAGTGCTTCTGTAAGGGCATATGATTGGATTCTTGTTCCAAAAAAACGTCAAGAAAATCATGGTAGGCTGCTAGAACCTTCTCCATGACACCTTCTTTGATTGTGCACAGTTTAAAACCAAAGTATCCATCCTGCTGAGACTTGTAGTTGTTGCAGTCTTCAGTGCAGCGGGTAAAGTCGATCTTCTTTTCAACCCAATCAATAGTGGGGTTATGGTGGGCAAGCCAGTCATAGCCAATGATCATTTGATTTGAGCCTAGCTTGATGATGAAGGTGTTGATCTTTTCATGGTGATCCTGCAATGCTGCGATAAGTTCCACTTAGTAAGTTACTTTTCCAGCCTTACCCGGAGTACCATAGGCATTAAATACTTGGATCTGTTGTATAAGCAGGATCATATTGACTTTGTTTTTGGTGCACCACTTGCAGTCAATAAAGGTGTTAATGGCACTGCTATCAATTAGTGCTTTAATATTATTATCTTTTTGTACTTGACCCGTGAAGAAGAGGACAGCAATGTCCACCATGAATTCTCCTCTGCTGATCATTTCTTGTGTAGGGATTTTATTAAGGTTAAGGTCAGCACAATCATTCTTAAAAAGGGAATTAAGCATGCTATATTTATAGTCTGGCGCCAAGTTCTGAAGAGACCCCTTTACAGACGTATCAGAATCTATTAAAGATTTCAGCACCTGGCTAATCATCCTAACTGGGAAATCTCTGTCAGTGCACTCTGAGAGTTCGGCTACAGGCTCAGTGCCAGCTATGGGGATTTCTCCCTTGAGCATGGTCAATGAGTCATCTATGCCTACCACTCTCATACCAGCATGCCCAGAGTCCAGTCTACTTACTGGTACAGGATTACATAATGCCACACCCATCAGCTCGAAACCAGATCATACATAACTTTCAACAGTATTACCGCAGTCCAAATGTGAGGTAACTATTTTTTTGATGTTCTCTAATTTTTTTCTTTTTTCTTTTATTTTGTCCAGCTTGCTAGGTGACACCCTACCATTGACTAGCTGCTTCCTTTTAAAGCCTTGGATCCTTTTGTCCTGGCTTCTGTTTCAAAGACATTGGCCCAGTAGGTGCAAGCTTCATCTGACATATAGTCCTGTCAGGAGGACGTTGTTGCCACACAGGCCTTTGTTTCAGGTGGAGTTTTGGAGATGACTGCCCACATCTTGGTGTAGTACCCATCCTTATTGGGTACCCATACATACTTGGCACATATTTTGAACTGGCGCTCAGTTCCTTTCTTGTACTGGGTTGAAGGGCTTCTTTGGGAGCCAGCAGTCCTGTCAAATGTGGCCTGGTTTGTCACAGTTGAAGCAGGTGTGGATATTCGGGGGCTCCTGCACTGCCCCAATTTCCATGGGAGCCCCCCTTCCAGGTTGTGTCCCATACTATGTGAACCACTGGTTAGGCAGTGGTCCCTTGGGCGGATTGTAGTGTTGCACTCTGCCGAAGCGCCCGGTTGGAACCCATGTTTGATTTCTATGGATTCGAAAGATTGGCCCACCTTTCTGTAGGTATCGATCAACTCGAAGATGTGGTTTTCCATGTGCATGTGGAGGTGGACTTGCATGTATACACAAGTGTCCACTGCTCACTGAAGAATCTCAATCCCATATCCATTCTCAAGTTCTGCCTCTTTGAAGAGGACTTTGAATTTCTGCAGGAACTCATTAATGGGATGGCCCTGCTGCTTCAGTCACTGGAGCTTCTGAAGTGATTCATATGTGAGCACATCGATTTGGAAGTGGTCCCTGATCTTGCATTGGAGGACCTTCCATTCGGGCCATGTGTCATCACCACAGGGATAGCCCAATTTAGTTCCCATGTTGTTTGTCACCTCTTCAATCTCAGAGTTACAATACTCCTCAAGTTTTAATCTGGCATAGGAGGTGGCATCTCCCTCCATATGTGATAGGACCATGACAGTCTGCAATTTGTCCGAGCCCCAGTTTTAGAGTGAGACCCAGACCTTGATTTGGGTGATCCACACCCAGAATTTGTCTCTGTTGCTATCCCACTTTCCAGGATCGGCAACCCTCCTTTTCCTTAAGAAGAACTGTGAGCAGTGCCTTCAGTTCATTATTGCTTAGTGATGATGACAACATTGTTTCTTCTGGGGGGGGAGGCTGAGGTTGGTGGTTTTTAAACTTGAGCCTATATGGCTCCAGGGTGACTTCGGGGAGTGCTTAAAGCAGGCCCTCAAAAGAGGGGGACTTGCAAAGTTGTATATGTGTGTCATATCCGCTCTGATCTCTGATCTCCAGACCCTTCACTCCTTCTCTGTTCCTCCGTAATCCGGACTTCGTCCGTTCATATTGGACTCCATTCTCCTAGTATTGGACTTCCCTCACTTTCCTTATTTAGTACAGTGACTTCCAAAATTGAGTCAATGTTTTAAGAATTTGGAGTATTTGTTATGTAGCTCAGAAACAAGAACAAATAGAGCCAAAGTGTAAGTGAGT
>JBBPKT010000682.1:0-15179 GCA_038089395.1 Pulveroboletus frians | reverse complement strand
TCTGCGGACATGATTGCCGATACGCTTACTAAGGCTCTGCCTAGCATTAAGGCCAAACACTTTGCCCACGAGTTAGGTTTGCGCTCGTCCGTTTGAGGGGGAGTGTTGTTGTTATTACTTTCCGTTCACTGTAGACAAACGGACTCGGACACGCATTACATAATACTTACATAATGCGGTCGTAGATAAGGCTGTTTCTGCCGCGTTCTCACCTCAGTCACAGACTCCGTCGTGTACTGAGGTAAGACCGGTCTATTCATACTTCGTACTTCGTACTCATGCACTGTAGCATATTCCTACAGGTGCAATATACCAGTCACAGACTCCGTCGTGTACTGAGCATATTCCTACAGAAGACGCCCTGGTTGGACCTGATATCAGAAAGATAAAAATAGTAACACCCCAACAATGAGCAAGACCCATCAGTCTTACCCATGCCTGATGACACGATTGAAAGGGAGTGACATAGATCGCCACCTGGCTAATTCCGCACGGATGATCAGCCGTACACATGGCTCCCAGCCATTAAACACCCCGAGTCGCCCCCCCCCCCAGACTGGGCGACAAACTTAGAGATTTTGCTGAGTATCAACCTACCAAGGCCCCCTGCTGATACCGGGGACACCTGATAGTACTCAGAGTCCCACACCCCCTGCGAAAACACGGCGTGCGCAAGAGCAATTTCCCTTGGCCCGGGCAACTTCCTTCTCAAGGCGCCCGCCTGAGTGTGTCGTGTAGGGCTAGATTGGTCGGTCGCTACACAACAATATCACTCGTCCGAGAAAAAAAAAAGAAGTAAGAGCTCGGCTTCCCATGATATCTTCCCTGGAAATTTGCGCACTCATCGTAGTTTGAACAGCAGCATCGCGGACTGCATGGTATTAAGGCGACAACAAGGTATTCGTGCTTACATCTTTTCCAGACAATGTATGTTTCGAGCATGTCAATCATTGGGACCAGGCAGCCTCTTCTTCCGCCGTTTTCCTACGCGCAAACACATGGATATGTGCCAAGTCCGGGATGCTCTGTAACCTCTGCACCACAGGTACGGACTGAGTGTTCACGGAAGAGGAAACATACATGGTACATACCGGAGGGTTGACAAACCACGCAGTTTCCCATTGATTTTCTTTCCATCTCCGCTTGACGAATTCATGCACCTCCTTCCCCGCGTTCTTCACCATCGACTCTTCTGCCTCGCTCCCACGCGGAGAGCGCACAAGTTCGTCCATAGTGACACCCCAGTCGGCCAGTGCTGGGAGACAGGATTCGAGAGAAGGGAGAGTCTCAATGGCATCAGTTGACCCTGTGAAACCACAAAGACCATCTTGCTGAACGCGCGCGTTCACGGGGGGCGGAATCAGAGCGGGGTGGAAGACGGGCACCCGGCTCCAGATCAAGGAATGTTCAATTTCAGGGGGGACTGTGGAAGTGTATCGCGTCACCAATCAAGATTCACGCGATTGTAAACCCGTGAAGGCTGCCGTACCTGAGTAGGGCCAGTCATTCCGCATAATACAGATCAGGTTTGAGTTAAACGGTATATTGGCCTTGAAATATTCGGGAGCTGTATCAAGTTCAAACCCTTCATCCTCTATAGTAGCAATGTTCCGATCATCTAGTGCCGATGTGAGTAGCGAGAGCGTGTCAGGTCTGCCCCACTGTATGCGATGGTTTAAAAGGTAATTGGCTGTATTGCATATGTTAGCTCACGGGACGTTTCCTGTCAACAACAACCAACGCACTGACGGATCCATACTCCTTTTTGATTTCAAGGATGGATGCATCGTATCTACGTTGTAAATTTTTGTCGCGCTTCAAGAGGCCGAGGTCTCTTCGATTCTCGTCAAGACGACGACGTATTGCGAACAAGGAACAGACGTACCCTGAGTTGACAAAAGCCTTCAGCTGAAACCATGTGAAACGCGCGGGATAATGAGCCCGCAGCTCATCTATGGTTGGGCGTCCCGAGCCAACGACAACTGCTTGAGCGCCAGGGGTCTCAATAGCCATCGCGTTGGACGGGCGAAGTTGCAGCTTCACAGCGGCGGAGAGCTCTAGTCCCACGCTTCGGCGTTCTAGCGGCCGTAGCCTGCAGTGACACTCTCCTCCCAGCGGTAGGAGAAACCTAGGTTGGTGTCCTTGTGACTCGGGCACTGAAGTAATTGAATAGGATAGTCTATGATGGACACTACTTGCATTATAGACTGCGGCGGATGTGGATTAAAGGTACAGAATGAAGACTACAGTATCGTCCTAAGAATCGTGCAATGTCACCTCAAGATGATCAGTCGAACCCATCCCCACTACTTTGTTCTGCTCTTTTTGTTGGTTGATTTTTCGCTCTTATCTTCCAGATCCCGCTTTGGTTTACCCTTGGTTTCCTTCCCTTTCCCGTCCTTCCCCTTGGTATCCTTCCCCTTCCCCTTTACCGCCTTTCCATCTCCTTTGGGTTCTTTAGACTGGATGGTGAAGAAGCTGTCGAGACGGCCCTGCTGTTTCGCACCGAGAAGTTTTTGGAGTTTCTCTGCACCTTTTCGTACACGTTCTTCACTGGATTAAAAACATGTATCACAAGTCGAAGGACAAAACACGAAACGGTCACGAACTTGAATCCTTTTTCAACTACTAAAAATTGCACCAGGCCCTCCACATCAGGGTCCTTCCATTCGAGCTGCCAAAGTTACATCATGAGCAGACGGCATGCATAACTTGGAGAAGTAGACTGACTTCGACTTCGGAAGCTGGCAGCACATCGGGTTTTTCGAATAAATTCTTGGCTTCCCGCCAGGGCCATTCCTCGGGAACTTGTATACCCCCTTTCTTCTTACCACCCTTCTCCGCATCGGCAGCCTTGTCCTCTTTCTTGGCTTGTCTGAAGGGACAGGAGGGGTCGGATTTCGGTAAGACAGACAGCGTGATAACATACTTCTCGCGTAAGTGCTCGACCACTCCTTCCAATCCATCAAACTCTCTGATCAGTTTCAACGCGTTCTGAGGACCGACGCCCTTGATAGGCTCGAGGTAGTCACAACCAAGTAATATACAAAGGTCTATAAACTGAAAATATGCCGAGTCAACACAATCAAAATACATCAGAGTATCACATACGTGCGACATATTCATTTCAAGCCCTTGGAGGGCCTTTTCGAGGTTTATCTCTGATATGGGGGCTTTCTTGGCTTCGGAGAACGTAAGATGGCGGTACAAAATTGGGGTAGCAAAAGTGAGAGTATCCATATCTTCCGAACCGGCCGCGTATACCTGCCATGAACGGCTCAGCGATCGCGGGTCTGGTAATGCTCATAGCAATCGTACCTTTCCGCCCCTTGCAAGCTCAGCACACTGGGCTTCCGCCTCTGAAGGCGCCTGAGCGAGATCAAATATTCAATGTTCAAGAAACAGTATGGAGACAACGAACGATGACGACAGGGATACCCATGAGCCTGAGGAGTTTCTGACATTCTTCGTTATGCTCTCGGGTAACCCGAACGGTTCGTCTCGTGAATCTGTCTACCTCTTCTGCGGTACCAGTTTCCTTTGCTTCTTCACCATCAGCTTTCGCTTCCTCCCGCCTCTCAAATCGCTTGGCGAGCTACACGTGCGCGTGAATCGACGAAAAATGCTGTTGAACACCTTTATTTTACTCACCACGCCCGACTTCAACTCTGGTGGTCGCCCGTCGAACACGTAGGCGGGTTTTATGCCATTCTCCACGATGCGAATTGTTCTATAAAAGAACCCCATAAGATGACTGGTTGTTTCGCCGGCCTCGTTGGTGAGCATCTCGCCATCCCTTTGACGAACGGCGATAAGGAACTGGTAGATCGACATAGACGCGTCAATAGCGACTTTGCGACCAAAGAGGGTCTTGATGTCGTGTTCTACAATTGCCTTTGGTGCATGATTGGAGATGAGTGCGGTAAGTCCCTTGATACCCATTGCTGCGAACGATGTAGGCAATGTCGTCGTGTCTTGCAGGAGTGACAATATTCGCGTGACACTGGGAACGTGACAGTGACATTGACGCGTTTAGCCAATCAGCGTCAAGTAAAACCCCCAATGTTGATCATCAAGCGCTATTCCATTCGATCCTGGAATAATGCCAGACGCGAGTTTTAGCTTCATAGGGCACCGCGAGTTGGCATAGTACATGGATGAAGCACACCAGTTTGGCGGGGAAATAATTTCCGTGTCATTTTGCCAGACAAGGCAAACGTTCGTCCGTGTCGTTGATCTGAGTAGTGGAAAGGATACCTTTGAGTTTCAGTACTTCAGGGGTAGATGGCCTAAAGCGGCTGTATGGACCAAGTGCAAAGCCGTCCTTTGAAAATTCTCACCCAGGCCGGATGTTCTCCTACAGAGGCTTCCGCTCAAGATTGTATTTACCTTGCGCGTTCTCTAGGCCGACATTCGGTTGCGTCGTGACACCAGTCCGACCATACAATACGACGGGGAGCGCAGACAAACCGTTCTATGTCACCACGCCCATATTTTACCCCAATGCTCGTGAGCCAGGCCAACCTTTTGTCATTAGGATCTACTTGCTGACCTAGCTCACAAGGTCCACACATTGGACACCTCCACTCGCTCGTCACGGCGGATATCATCGCGCGGTTTCAGCGTATATTGAACCCCGCTCGTCCGGTGGTGTTCCTCACAGGCACGGACGAGCACGGTCTGAAGATGCAGCAAGCAGCTGAAGCCAAGAATGTCCATCCGCTCGCGTGGTGCGACATTATATCCGCCGAGTTTCGTGTCTGTCCCGTCACTGCGCTTGAACTATGTGGTATTCACTGTGATGATGCTCGCGTAGAAACTAGGCGAAAGAGCCAATATCAGTGGGACCGTGTTCATGCGCACCACGCAACGACAGCACCGCGACACTGTCGAGCACGTCTGGGTAAGCCGTCTCGATTGCCTCCGAGTGCCATCTTTCACTCGTAGCTCTGTGTAGCGTGCCCTCGCGGATCAGGGACTTATCTATAAAGACACCTACGAGGGATATTATTCCACCACCGACGAATGCTTCTATCCAACCTCTCGTGTCGCGCCCCATCCGACGCTCCCAAACATCAAAATCTCGACCGAGACAAGTTCTATCGTGGAATGGTCTATGGAGGTGAACTACAAGTTTAGACTGTCCAAATTCCGCGAAGTTCTTCTCGCGCATTACTCTGCTGCTGCTGAGCTCAATGCGAAAGCCGAGCAAGGACTCCTGTCCCGTGGTGTACACCCAGACGTCTACCAGAACGCAGTGATTCAAGACTTGAATACGGAACATCTCGAGGACTTGTCGATATCCAGACCGAGGGACAGAATTGGGTGGGGGATCCCTGTACCCGAGGACCCGAGTCAGACCGTGTATGTCTGGTTTGATGCCCTGTTGGTATACCTGAGTGGAGTGGGGTATCCCTCCGCCAGGACGACAGCATGGCCACCAGACGTGCAGGTGGTCGGCAAAGACATTGTTCGGTACGTCTAGAGCTGCTTTGCAGCTTGCCTTTGATCTCACACATAAAAGCTTCCATGCAATCTATCTCCCAGCAATCCTGCATGCTATGAACCTTCCAATGCCAAAAACGCTGCTGACACATGCCCATTGGACTGTAGGACAGAAGAAAATGTCAAAATCCCTCGGCAACGTGGCTGATCCTATGACTGCGATGGATGATTTTGGAGTGGACGCCGTTCGCTTTTACCTTGCACGTGTCGGAGGGAGATTTCGAGATGACGTTGGTGAGTGCTCGTAGGCCCTGTCGCATTTTTATGGAGCTCGTCGCCGCGACAAGAAGTTAATGCCACAATCCTCTTCGTAGACTGGTCCGAGGAACAGCTCCAGAAACATGCAGATGAGATACGGAATTCACTTGGGAACTATTTCCTTCGGATAACATCAAATGTCATCAAGAGCCGAGCTGCAAAAGCAATTGAAGGCTTCTCTGAGCCACTAGCGTTCCGCAATCTGTTCTCCAGTCGATTCGCTACGTTAGACACCGCTCCGACGGATTTGTTGAATCTGGAAACATGCAAGCTCTCGACCAATGAAGAGTTGTTGACATTGCTCGACGGCCTCGGAGCACGGGTATCAAGTTCGATGAGAAACTTCGAAGTGGCGGACGCACTCCATACGATCGTGCTGGTTTTGAGACATGCGAGTTACTTCTTGACATGCATTCCTCAACGCCACTAAACAACGATTCAACAGGCGAATACTCTCTTGACAGTGCTTGAACCCTGGTCGGAAGTGCACCCGCCAGACGTCTCTTTATCGTCTTACCTTACCGCCCTCGAGACCCTCCGTATCACAGGGATTCTTCTCCAGCCATTTATGCCGCGCACAAGCGAGAAGTTGCTGGATGCGCTGGGTATCTCTGCTAGTGAGAGGAACGTGGAATATGCACGTGTAGGGAAAGGCGAGGTGGGAGGAGGGTCAGTCATGGATATAAGAGGGGTCAAATTGTTTGAAAAGCCCGCTAAGAAGGATCCATCTAAACGTTGAGCGCAAGCATTCTTCTTCTGTAATGACGGTGAATATACCGTTACAAAATACAATACTGGATATCCCATTTCAGCTTGCTCGAGTGTCGTGTGGATTCGCGTGGGGAACGGCGCATCGGAGCGATCATTTTAATTGTAGCTGCATCTTCTCCACGACGATCTTGACAATGTCCTCCCATTCTGTCATCGCTCCTAGGCCTGCGCATGTAACACACGAGGTGAGCATTGTGCAGGTAAGAGAATCGATCGACTGCATACCGACATCTCCGCAAGCCAGTCCTTTCCCAATCGGGCCTACTACGTGATACTTGACGACCTCTCGCACGACGCGGAGGTGCTCTGCCGTCAGTGGGTGCTCATACATGAGGGTATTCATCGCGGGGAAGATATATGTCGGCGTCGTCGGTGCTAGAGCACGGAGAAGAGAAGTCTAACGCAATGTGTCGTGTTCGAGTACGATCATCAGAGCAACAGACTACTTACGGCGAGGTTGTCGCACAAGCCAGCTGCGATCTTGGCGAGCGTGCTTGCAGAACATGGTGCGACGAGGACGATGTCTGCCCAGCGCCTCAGTTCGATGTGGAGGATTGGATCGCCGATGGTGTATGTCCCCTGTGTAAGCGGGTGAAACCTCTATGATTCCGAGAAGCGAGGGATGCGTACCGACCACTCGTCGTCGTCTGTCCAGACGCGCGCACCAGCATGCTCGACGTCTGCGGTGTTGAAGAATGCGAGGGACCGTTTCGTCGAGACAACTTCGACTTTGACATTACTGTACTAAGCCAATGGGATAGGTGCTTTTGGTGAGAAATGGGCAGGATACAGACTTTGAAGAGTTCCTTCACGATGAGGGGAATCTTTATGGATGCTACACTGCCGGTCGTGATGAGGAGAACGTGTGTGTGGTCGAGCCCGCGCTCGAGCTCGGCAATGAATTGACGGTGCATGAAAGAGGTAATACGGGGTATGCCAATAGGATCCCAGAACTAAGACGGTACAAGCAGGTTGAAAGAAAGAAAGATCCGGATATCAAGCGGCCGTCCGTGCTCGACTCATATTTACCCCTCCAAGATGCCCATCGCCTTCCACTTATCCCAGAGCATTCCGATGCCAACAGACGCGTTGGTAGCACCCTTGACGTCCTTGATGTCCAATAATTCATATTCCCTCCCAAACGCCAAAAAGTGTGCGAAGAGTGAATTAAAGTGGGGCTCTGAGCGAAGATGGAGGATTTGCGGGTAATGTGCGTGGTATATGTGCGCAAAGACGCGGAGGAGTTGGCGATAGACGTGCTTGATGGTCGAAGGGAAGGATTGGGGAAAGTCGTGACCTATACAACTAGGTCAGCTTTGAACGGTCGTTGGGTCAGTCAAGTCTTACCAGACTTTGTGGGGAAGACGCTCTCGTCGTCGAGCAAGTTTTGGGCCCATGTCATTACGTAATCAATGTACGTCGGTGCAGCCAGATTCACACTTTTGCGGTCTTGGTTGATCCAGGTATAATTGAGGCTTTATCGAATGGCCCTGTCAAAGGAAGTGTATCACAGAGCGGTGTACACGCACTTGGGTCCAGCCGACATAGTAGGACACGAGTGCTGCGTGCAGCACTCGGAGATGACCCCATAGAATTCGTTGAGGTTGGTATAAAAGTCAAACACTACATGATGATGACTATGGCACCGAAAAGTTGAGAGAAATGGCGGACCATTGACTGCGACCCATTCCATAATGTCAACATACTTTGGGAGGACAACGATCGTCTTGAAGTTGCCTTTGACTAGAGCAGCTTCGACAAAGGGGCTGCAGAGATAAAGAGGCTTGGAGGGTGAAGCGCTGCCTGGAGGCGCAGGGGCAGGTGGAGGAGGCAAATCGGGAAAGGTTGTCGAGGTCGGTGTCGGTGATCGTTTTGGAGCGCGGGGATTGCGCGACATGGAGCGCCTTCACGTTGTGAGCGACATCAACGTGTAACTAACCACGAACGCACCCAATCGAATTGAAGAAAGACATGTCTGGAAGATAGAACCGAAAAAAAAGACAGCGACAGGGCCAGCGAGCTTGAGCAGGGCAACGATCTCCACTACCCGAAATGGAAAGGCCAGTATCGTACAAAAGCGTGGGAACATTAGGACAAAAAGTGAACGGTGGCACGACGTTTTGCACCGAGACATTACCGAAACGTGCACCCCGACCAAGCTCAACGAGGAGTACGTCGAGCTCGACTTGTTCCTCGTCGCAAAATTTTTCGCTCGTCGTGCCCAATGGTGAGCACGAGACGGAAGTCAAAGGCTGCTGCAGCTGCCGCCGCCGCCGCCGAGCAAGAGTTCGAGACCGCCTCGACGCAAGGCACCGAAGACCTCTCATTGTCCGCCCCCGCGTCGTCTGTGTCGTTCCTCGTTCCTATACCACCTGACCTCGACATTGACACGTTGTCACACATTCTACCTGATGTCTCATTTGCAAAACCAGACCCGGAAACAATCCTCGCAGTGTACAGACTCTTACTGGCACAGGTGGTGGACCAGGACGACACTCGGCGCGACTTGGAGGAGCTGCGAGCCGAGGTCGAGCGCAAGGAAGTGGAACTTGACCAGGCCATTCAAGACGGTGAGACCAAAACAAAGGATCTTGAAGATGCACTCCAAACCCTTCAGGGGGAGGTTGGCAGTATCAGAGAAGAGCGAGATCGGCTTGGTGCGTGTCCACATACGTTTTCTACTACTAGTTTGTAATGCATTTTCTTTAGTCGCGTCAAATAAAGATTTGGAAACGCGTGTGTCGTCGTTCACCAGCTCGCGATCGTCGTCGGTGTCAGATCTTGATCATCTTAAACATCGTATCGAGGAGACGGAGAGAGAAAAGCGAGATTTAATGGGTGTCGTAAGCAGGCTCAAGGAAGACGCAACTCAGCGTGACGGTATATTAAATGTCTTTTGAAACCCTGAAATTGACTGACCTTGGGGCTACAGAGGAGGTCTGCAGCCTTCGCGCAAGTCTCCGCCAGGCCCGTCAGGACCATCAAGCCCTCGAGACGCAAGTCCGCGAGCTTCGCTCGGCAGAGACGTCAACCAAGGTAGTTCTATCCTTCCCCACTGGGTAGCCACATGCTAATTAGCTTCCCTCGTCAGTTCAAGCTGGAAACACTTTCTCAACAACTTACTCTTTCCCAGTCTGAAATCGAGCGTGCAAACACCGAGTTGACTGCCAAATCAGAGGAATACATGAACTACCGACGTACCAAGCATGGAGAACTCGTTCAACTGCAATCGGCACATGACTCTTTAACTCAAAAGCACGCTCTTTCCGAAAGCTCTCTCAGAGCCATGCAATCCGCGCAGTCTGGATCAACGCAGCAACTATCTCAAGCACTCACTAAAGTACAGGACTTGCAGGGGCAGCTTGCGGAGCAAGAGGCAGCATTCACTGCGGAGGTCTCCGGCTTGAAGAGGCTAGTAACGATCATGGAAGAGAGGGAAAAGCAAACAAAGGACATTGTGGAAGGTATCGAGCGCGAGTGGGCAGTAGTGGGTGATCGTGCCGAGAAACGGGAGGACACATTGAGGGCAGAGACCGAAAGGGAACGACATGCTCGAGAAGAAGCTGAAAAGAGGCTGGAACAACTGGAGACGATCGTGGAGAGGATGCATCGTGGGGAGCTTCCAGTTGCCGGCCGTGACGCTTCCGTTCCTGCAAACCCTGGTCGAGCTTCCAGCAGCCACGACTCCGGTATGGGTTTGAGCCCGACGGTGGCAATGATTAGCAAAGTGCAAAAGGGTGGAAAAACGTTTACGGATGTGTATGTGGACTACGTGCGCCTTGAAGAGGACTACGCGAAGAAGTGCGCAGAGTATGATCACATGGACAGGACGCTTTCCGACCTTCTTGCTCAGATAGAGGAACGGGTAGGAGAATCTGAACGCTACAGAAAACAGTGCTTCGCTTATCACCGTTTCAGGCTCCCATCCTCGCGCAACAACGCGAAGAACACGAGCGTCTCAGGGAAGAATGCACACAACTCGCCCACCAACTTTCGACCACTCTCGCTGAACGCGATGCCAATGCCGCTTCCTTTCAAGAAGTGTCACAGAAGCTCAAGAAGTCGCGCCAAGAAGCCGACCTTTTCCAACACCAACTTACCGACCTAGGCCGACAGGTTCAAGCCCTTCTCAAAGAACTTGGACGACGAACTGATCCTTCCATTCCCTCGGATGACGAGCTTGATGAAATGGCGCCTTTGCCCGCCAACAATATTAATGCTGTCATCACGAACAACCTCGTTCTCTTCTGTTCGATCCCATCCCTCCAGGAGCAAAACGAAAAGCTTCTCAAGATCGTTCGTGAACTTAGCACAAAGATGGAAAATGAAGAGCGCGAATACCGCGAGGCGCTCGAGAAGGAGCAAAGCGAAGCGGTTCGCGAGGCCCACGAAGCCATCCAAGATCTTGCAGCTCAGCTTGAGCGTCAGAAGAAGAGCAGCGAGGTCACCATCCAGGCGTATGTGAAGGAAAGAGATACTCTCAGGGCAATGCTTGCTCGTGCTGAACGTTCTTTGCATGGTGGTGTCAATGGTGATGTTAACGGTGCCGCGCCCGCCACTTCGAGCGATCTGGTTGCCGAATTGGAGGATGTCCAAGCCCAGTTCGAGTCGTACAAGGCAGAGATGGGTATGGACACAGAGAAGTTGCGCGAAGATCTGGTTCGGGCCCAAAGGCAACTTGGTCAGGCCAACGCGGCACTTGCGAAAGCCACTGCCAAGACCGAGTTTCTCGATGGTACGTTGAATTTCGTTCATCGTTGGCTTATATGCTTCCTCGCTTTGTATCAGAGCGACAACGCATGACTCAAGAGCAACTGAATATGCAAAGTCGAGATCTGGATAGCCTGACGCTGCGCAATCAGCAACTCTATGACCAACAGACACGCCTCGACATTGACCGCGAGCGTGTCATGGATGAGCTAGCTGCCACGAAGAGTGATCTCGAACAGCTTCGCAACGAGGCTGCGAACCTCCGAGCGGAGAAGCGGATCTGGGAGGTTGGTCTTGACCTGGTACGGGGTGGGCTTCAGAGACTAAATCTTTCGCTACAGACCGTCCAAGGTCGACTGGTCGAGGAGAACAAGAACCTCGCCATGGAGCGTTCACAGCTCTCGGACCTCATGGGAAATGTCCAGAAAATGCACAATGACCTCGAGCGTTCGGGAGAGAACGATCGCAGACGCCTTGAGACTCAGGTGCAGATGATGGAGGGCCAGACGTAAGTTGTCATGTACTCTTGGACCAATTTGTTCGCTCACATTCCGTATAGGCAAGATTTGAAGTCACAGCTGGGTCAAGAACGCGAAACAAGCCGACATATCACACTTCAGAGGGATATTGACTTGAAAGATCTCCAGTCGCGCTTGGATAAGACGGTACGCTGTCAGGTTGAAGGCTTTCCGGCCGCGCTCACTCAGTGCTCTTAGACCGAGCAACTCTCCCATGCACGGGAGGTACTTGTCGGCGCCGAAACCAGCAAGACCCATCTCCAAGAACGGGTGGAAGAACTTGCACGCCAGCTTCAAGGCAATGCAGAGAAACTCGCCGTCTACGAAAGAAGGACAACTGGTGTCAGCGCCACTGCTCCTGCACCGGATCCGGACTTGCCCCGTGAGCAACAGCTAGAGCAAGAAGTCGCCGACCTTCGGTATGTTTCGTGTTAGTAGACAGAGTTGCACGTTCCTCATATCTTTGTTTTAGTGCGCATGTCAAGGTTACCCAAGTTGACCTTGCTGCTGCACGCAAGCATATGCAGCAGTTCCAGGAGATTAGTCAGGCCAACGAGGCTGCACTTACTACGCTTAACACTACTCACGATGAATACAAAGCAGACGCTGAAGCCCAGCTTGCCAGACACGAGGTATGTGCACAAAACCATCGAATGCATCCTAGTCACTCCATGGTATCCTTCAGCTTGAATACAAGTCACTCGAAGAGAAGCTCCACTCTGTTCAGCAAGACCTTCTGCAGTGGACAAACAAGTTCAATGACCTGCAGAAGACGCTGGAGAGTGAGCGGTCTGCATGGGCTAGCGACAAGAAGACCCTCGAGGAGACGATTGTGGACATGAGCACCTCAGAGAAACACTCTGAGAGCGATCGCACTGCTCACGAGCGCGAGTTTCGCTCACTGGAAGAGCGCGCAATGGCATGGACTGGTTCTTAGTGAATTGCATTTTACTTACTCTCCCACAGGCTGCAGAAGACAGGTATTCACGGGAAGTGGTGGCACATGCGGAATCTTTCAAGGCAATCCAGACCCTCAAGGAACAGCTCAGCAATGCACAGTCTGCGTCGCGGCAGAATCTGGCTGAGGTTGCCAATGCCCAGGCTAAGCTCGAGGCCTCAGAAGGGAGCTGGAGGCAGCAAAAGGAAACCTTGGATAAGGAGATAATAGATCTCAATGCACGGTGAGGGAATTGATGTGACACGCGAGTTCGTGGCTAAATTATTTCATGGCGCAGTTGCAAGGACCTGGCCGCGCAGAATACCCTCTTATATCAGCATCTTGACAGTGTCAGCTCTCAAGCCGCTCGTATTTGTCGAGCCGCGGATTCCAGTGCGGAGAGTGCCAGCGAAGACACTGACGCTGGCGGCGAGGTGGATACAAAGTTGTCTGATTTGCGCTCTGTGGTGGCATATCTCCGAAAGGAGAAGGAAATCGTCGATCTTCAGCTCGAACTTAGCAGGCAAGAAAACGTTCGCCTCAAGACCCAGCTCGATCACTTGAGTCAAAGCTTGCAAGAAGTTCGGAAGACACTTTCAGAGGTGGGAGACATTGGACTACCCCGCTTCTCTTACCGAGACTCATTTCGTAGGAGCGTGAGCGAGCCGTCCAAGCAGCCACGTCAGACGCACAGCATGCCGAAATGTTGGAGCGGATCAACCAGCTTAACATCCTTCGCGAGAGCAACGTGACCCTACGTACCGACTGTGAAACGTACTCTAAACGTTCACGCGAGCTGGATGGCAAGCTTAAAGCGCTTTCTGCTGAACTTGAACCTGCTAAAGAAAAGGCTCGTGTTGCAAGTGCGGAACTTCAGGCTCGGGATGCTCAAATTGCACTCCTTGAGAGCGAGACTAAGCGCTGGCAAGAACGCAATGCGCAGTTGTTGAGCAAGGTCGGTGGCCCATATCTGCTTGGCGTCCTGTTTAAATCTGTCCATAGTACGATCGTATCGACCCTGCCGAACTCCAGGCTTTGAAGGAGGAGGTTGAAAACCTGAAGACCCAAAAAGCCGACGTGGAGAAACGTCTCGCTGAGCACGACGCGAAGGACTCGGAGAGCGCCTCCAGGGTAAGAATTGGAACTTTACTCCATGTTCGACTCTCGAATTTTGATTTTTCTTGTCTTTCAGGTAGCAACCTATGAGGAGAACATGCGTAAGCTCAGGAGCATGACAAACAACCTCAAGCAACAACTTGGAGCCTCTAATGGCGAGAAGTCAACTTTGAACCGGACACTCGCTGATCTGCAAGCAGAGCTCAAGACTGTGGTCGCAGAGAGGGATTCCCTTCGAGCCAATGCTGGGACTGGTACAGAAGCGTCCAAGGAACTCACAAGTCAATTAGAGTCACTACGTCAAGAAAAGGTCGCTTTGGAGAAAGCACTGGCCGATGAAACGGCTTCCAAGGCTGCAATTGTCCAAGCTGCTCCTTCGCCTGACCAGTTATCTCTCATCGTAGGTTCCGGCATCCGTATACTTCTACATATCTTCTAACGCGTCAATAGGAGACTTTGCGATCTGAGAGGGACAAATTGGTTGCTGAGAAGGAGAGCTGGAACAAATCTGCTACTGGGGACTTGTCTGAAGCTGCCAGGACACAGTTGGAAGCAGAAAGGGCAGAGCTCACGAAAGCTCGTGACGAAGCCCTTGAGCGTTTGAATGTATGTCACACTGCTCATGTTACCTTGAATTGCTAAACCTCCCTCTTCCAGGCTGCTGAGGAACGAGCACACAAGGCAATTGACGATGCTAGAAACCTGAAGCAGTCCAACGTAAGACACCCGAGTCCGCTCGCTTCTCTCCGTAGAGTTTTGACGGCCTTTGTAGGAAAAGTTCCAGACCAGGGTCTCTGAGATGCAAAGGACGAGAGAGTTAGCGATTGCTTCGGCTGTTGGGAAAGCCAAGAGCGAGATTAGTACCACTGCCCCGAATACGGAGGAAATGGTGAAGAAGCACACTCAGGAACTCGAGGCTCTCCGTGCGGAGCATGAGACAGCACTGAAGGCTGCTGTCGAGGCTGCTGTTGCTGGCGTCAAGCCAAAAGCCACCAACGATGATGCAATGAAAGCTGCTGTCGAAGCTGCCATTGCCGCCCATGACATGGAAATCCAGGCCAAACACGCTGAGGAAATCTCCGCTGCGGTTGAACGGGGCAGAATGGAACAAGGTGCCAAGAGCAAGCTCAAGGACGCTCAGCTCGTCCGATCACAGAACAAACTTAAGGAATTGGAGGCACAAGTCTTGGAATGGCGCAAAGCCGGAGTCATACCTGACACGACTGCCGCTGCGCCTGTCGTTGCTGTACCTACCACTAACTCCACGGCTCCTCCTGTTACTCCTACCACCCCTGTCGCTTCCACCTCAAAAATCGTCTCTACTTGTCCCCCCCCCACCACCGCCGCCGCGCCTGCGCCCGCCC
>JBBPKT010000681.1:0-15191 GCA_038089395.1 Pulveroboletus frians | reverse complement strand
TGGAGCTGTCGGTTCATTATGGGACCGGGACCCACAGACCGACGGGCGTGGGGCAGGAAGACAAGGTGCAGGTACCTGTTGTGCTGGGATTGCGAGAAGCACGTTGCCTCTGAACGCCAAGGCTCTAGTGCTGCCCAGGGTATGAATGCAATGACACTGCCCAAGCGTGATCAACGATTCCACCGCGCATACCGCGGATAACTTACCATGGTTGGTACCCGCCCGCCAAGAGAAATGGACATCAAGGGTGAAGGACAAGACGGCTATACCCAAAAACTATCACAGTGCCTGGACTAGTCTTTTGTAGTGGCAGGATAGACGTGGGGCTAGCTCCCTATGGGGATTCGCACGGGAGGGTCTCAGGGAAGGGCAGGCGCAGCATATATCATGCCCAGAGCAAGAAGGGGAGGAGGAGGCTTGGCAATGTTCAGGGATATGCACAAAGGATCATAATCGAGGGTTGGGGCAACGTATAGCGTGGTGATGAGCAAAAGAGAGATATGGATATTCATGGTTTTTCTGGGTGTTCCTGGTTGTATGCAATATGACCGAGTGTACTAGCGTGGGGCGGGATGCGGGCAGAGGGACAGGTGCCCGTGGCATAATATACTGTTAGGTGCACGCGATAAGAGGCAGATAAGATGTGAGCCAAGTATTGAGTGACTATGCGTTGCAGATGGCGCCCCCGTCCGGTTCAAGGCAAAGGTGATGACAAAAGTGAGAATACCTTTAAGCCGTCACTCTGATCGTAGCAGGCATGCTCGAGAGCTTGTCCGTGCCCAAGAGCCAAAGCCACAGGCTTGGCGAGCGCAGCCGCCATCACGCGTCAACTGGCCACGATCGCCCTGGCCATCAAAACAATGCATTCGAGGACATATCGTGACGATCGGAGGTTCACGTTCACGTACCTGGATAATCCAAAGCAGCAGGCTCGGTTACTATGGCATCGGTTTTGATCACGACGGTCGACGAGGGGGGTTCATCGTAAACCATCCGGCGAATGGGGACACGAGTTGCTGCACATTGCAGGAGACAGGTACACCGTGAATCGATAAGACCTCTTGTCGTCAGGCGAGTATGCTATATGCTCTGGCTAGATGCGCTGTTGTACCTAAAAAGACGAGCTGTTGCGATTAGGATTGTGATCGTATACTGTCGGGTTTAGCACGTTTCAAGAGAGCCGGTGCATGAGCAAACCAAAGCCAAACCCACGATACTAGAGAGTAAGACGACATTGAGCTTCGTGACTGGTCAATGTAATAGGCTCAAGCAGTTGAACAATCGAGTGGGGAGGTGGTCAAACCGTCACCTCTTTTTCCCACGCTCTATTAGATGGCCCTCCCCATCCACATCGCCTTCGACGGCCTCTCTGGCGTCGACGGATCAGCCCGTTTTTCGTTCGGATTAACGACCGCCATCGCCTCCGTCAGCGGTCCCATCGCCGCCCGTCTCACCGCCGAACACCCCGTCCGGGCGACCGTCGACGTCCACATCCGCCCCTTGTCCTCTATCCCCAGTACGGCCGAAAAACACGCGGGGACAGCCCTCAAGGGGATCCTCGAGCGCACATGCATCCTCGCACAGCACCCGAGGACGCTCATCCAAGTCGTCGTCCAGGCGCTCTCGCCGTCTTTTTCACGGTCCTCGGGGGTCTGGCGCGCGTCGTCGTCGCGGACGCGCATCGAGGACGTCCTCTTTGCTGCGGAGATCAACGCGTGTAGTCTTGCGCTGCTCAATGCGGGCTCGATCCCGATGCGGGGCGTCGTGTGTGCTGTCGCCGTCGCTCAATCGACCTCTGCGGACCGACCCCAGCTTATCACAGACGACGGCGGTGACGGTCACCTTGAGTATACTGGCTGCTTTGCATTTCTCTTTGGCGTCGACGGCACACCCATCAAAGGCACCAGCGGTCCCATACCGCCCTCCAAGATGGTCTGGACAAACTACCGTGCCAGTCCTGGAAGCGCGTTTTCTGTGACAGCACTAGCAGAGGCAGAAAAGGTCGCATTGGAGGGTGCATCGATGGTGTGGACGAAAATGAAGGAGGGCTTGAGGGCGTCGTCGTTTGCTGGAGACGGACTGTCGTGAGGAGATGATTTGATAGTATGGTGTTGATTGTTCAAATCACATCATCACCCGGTAAGCATAGCTCTTGATTTTCATACGGTAGATCAATCGACAGTTTCACGATCCTCTAGATCGGGAGTATGACTGGCTGTACGCTTACCCGCGTCTTGGGCATACACTTTGGTATCAATGCACCATCCAAAATCGCATCATGAACCTTATGTGCCTCAGCACGATGGGTATAATGAAGATGTTGAATATCCATAGTTAACCAGTAACCACGGCTTTGGGGTTCCAAGAGTCATGATTCGTTGGTGCAAGAAAGCTCTCCCTTTGTGAAATCAACGACACTGTCCTACGGGCACTTATCGAACACACCACCCTTAGGCTGTCTGGGTCTCACCTCTCTCGAGTCTACATCCACAACCTAGGGTTCGTAGATTCTGATATCTAAATTACTGGGGCTTGGAAAGGGGGACAAGATGCAGTCGTATGCGATGAAGATTGATATGTCCGAGGAAGGTGGGGTTGGATGATGGCGAGTAAATATTGAGGTGAGGTGTCGGTGGAGTAATTGATTGGAAGGTCAGTTGGCGGATGGGTGAGGGCAGTCGGAAGCGGAGTGATGCACTGGATAGAGATGCTCTGTGGAAGAGAAGGATGCCTGACCAAGTAAATGCCTGGTAAGGAGTGCATTTATCACCACATGGATTTGCACTTCCTATTGCTCTGTCATGCATGTAAGGGTTAGTGTATAGATTGTACATGGACAACATGTACTTGCCAGTCATGATGAAGATGGGGTTTGATCATCAGCATTGCGAGTGACCGTGACTCTTGGCGGGCTCAACGGTGTCCCATCCCACACGGACGCATCTCCCCCTAGTCTTGTACCCACACCCACTAATCTTTCCACAGCCTTCTCCAATGCCTCCCTTCTCTTTCGTTCCCCCTCGATCTCCTCCCTCGCCTTTTCCAACGCACCCACGACCTCCTCCCTACTCGCTTGCAACTTCTCGACCGAGTTGAGGAGACCTTCGAGCGTCTCGTCAACGTCGCCGCGGCGCTTTGACTGCTTAGAAGACGTCCGATAGGATTCACCGACGATGAGGAGGGCGGCAATACCAAAGAGGAACGATTCCGCGAGGGCGTTTGCGCCGTTTTCGATAGCTCTGCGTACGTGGAATGCGCGAACACGGAGGAGGGGGACAGAAGACGTACTTGGTCTCAGACAAGGGTCGGATGTGATGACGGGCGGGTTCGCCGAGGATGTTGGTCCGGAGGGAAATTTCGGCGGTGTGCATTTTTTGAGCAAGGGAGATGCAGATGTTGCGAAAGGCGTCGTGTCTGCCGTGGGTGGGGGTATAGTGTGGTGGTCCGGCGATGGTGCAGAGGAGGTAGGTGATCAGTCGCTCGCATCAAGAGTAGTGGTGACGAGCTAAAGCGACGTACTGCTTTGCTTGGTTCTTGAGCTGGGCAGAGATGGGTTTGGCGATCGTCTGTGTAATAGACAGCACGCGGGTCAGTCAGTTAGGTCAGAAATGAATTAGAAACTTTACACGGATGGCGAGGGTGGCAAGTTTGACGGTGGCCATAACTGCTTGGGCGAGGGACCCCTGCGTGTTATGTGTCTGGTTCCGGGTACACTAATGCGGCTCCCGCCGGACTTGGCCGAACCATCATGGCGTCCATCCACCTAAACTGGTTACAGCAAACGCTGAACCTAATCGATTAATTCCCCATCCAGATACCTGATCCACCGACGCTACCATGCCTCCCCCATCGTCCAAGCACGCCACCTATATATTCGTATCAGGTATGCCCTCATTCTCGTATGCTTCAACGTAAAGCAATCCATTCTTGATAGGCATCACTGTCGGGATCAGGCTGACATCTAACAAGATTGTGGACCAGATCGTACTTCGCACCCAGACCGGAGGGTTCGAAAAGGAGATTCCGGGAAAACTCTCTCCTGGTCAGGAGCGCAAGGAAGCGTTCCATGTCCCTCTGTGAGGATACTTAGTCAGATCGATTCGTGAGGTGTTCATCCTTTATTTCAGTGAACTGTCTCCCGGGGACGAATTATCACTATGTGCATCAATACAGTATCCCGTTGAACCTACCCCCTACGTCACCTTGGCGATGAAATACGACGACATCGTAGAGAAACTGCGGGAAGATAGACACGGGAAGAAAAGTGAGATACACTACGCAACTTCTTAAACATTTAACATTGGTCTTTCGAAGCATACGTGAAACTCTGCGATCATATTTTCGTGACTCTTGATATCTCAACTGAATCGGCCGCTGATGAGATAGCTCACATGAATCATCGCGCCCTGTCCCTTATTAAAGATTCCTATGATACCCTCTCTCCTACAACCAGTGAATTCCTCCGCATATGTCCTCGGTGAATATATATTTTCCCTTTTGATTGATTGTAAGTGCCCAAACTGATCACGATAACTTGAAGATTCCGACTGTTAATCATAGGAAATGTATATCTATCTTTACCCACGTCCAACAATTGCCGATCACTGACAGTTGAACCTCTCAGACCGGTGTTGGGAAGTCCTCTCTTATTAGACATGTGTTCGGGGTTAGGGACGTGGTGATTCTACTCCTGCCTCAAACGATTGCGCTCGCAAACATCTCCACTAGCTCGTCAGCGAATCCTCACGAGGAAGAGCTGAAATTGATCGTGAATTCGTCTCAGCTGGAAATAACCTTTTCGTTATCCATGAAGGTCCCGGACTCGAGGGAATAGAAGGCAGAGATCTGGCGATGGTCAAGAATTTCATCCGTGAACGACAAAAGGAGGATTGGAAGGATAGATTGCACGCTATTTGGTAACACATCCTATTGCTGTCCGAATGCAATTCATCAAGTGCTCAGGGTGTGCCTTCCGGTGCCATATACGAAGGGAATGCTACTTGAGCCCGGAATGGAGGTGTTCCTGAGAGATAGAAGGGATATTCTCGGCGATAGTACGTGAATGAGATGACTCTGATTGGTTGGTATCTGAAAATCTCCAACGTGATGTAGTTCCGGTTGTTGTTGTGCTTACGAAGCTCGACTTGCTGGATAACAAATTTATATTGACCTTGCGTACTGAAGGTGCTAAGTTTAGGACAATAAAAGAGGCGCAGCCCCTTCTAGAACCGCGAAGAGCAAAACATCTGGAAGAGTGCTGCACGGAACCCCTGGTGCGAGCAGTAGGCGACATACCACATGTGGCTGTCTCTAGCATGTACCATTTTGCACCTTGCTTGTGCATTACTGATTAAAGGCATGACAGCGCAAACTAGTTATAATCTGGAATCGACCCTTTCTGAACTGGTGAAGAAGACTACATCGGAGATCGAACGGTACATCCAAGCTGGTCTACCGCATGGTATGGTATCCAGGCAACAAACCAACGAGCGCAATGCGCTATTGCATGTCGCAGGAACGGCACTGCGAGCGACCACTAACATTGAAGAAAAAGTGGATCTTACCATAAAGTACGTCATATATTTATCACTCCCAAGGCCAAGCTTGTTCATACCTTTATAGAATAGGGAAAAAGAGTCAGTCCATGTTATGTCCATGCTATTGTTTTGAAAATGGTCCAAGGATACTGGGCGAATATTGGTGCCGGCCTCAAACTCTCGGCTGAGAAAGTCAAAGAACATCTGCTTTTTATACATTGTGACATTATTCAGATTTGGAACTTCCACGACCCGGAAATGGTGGGAACTATTCCTCTTCATGTATAGTACCTGACATTGTAAAAGGCCCTGCAAAGCGATGGGTTCAAAGAGGCGTTATTGGATACTTCAAGTCCCATTTCGGGTGGAGAAGGGGGCTCTACAGGGTCCATGACCTCCGTACTGTCCCTGCTCATCACTGACCCCATCTATTTCCTATCACCAGGCTAATCTCCTTCACAAAGTGGTATCGCGGAACTTCCGAGTCGACGTGAGTGGTTATGCCTCCTGTTTAGTCATCAAGCATTACTAGACAGTAACGTTGGAATTAGCCAAACTATCGCAAAACGCTTCATGGCATACATCGCCGACTTGATCTATGTCATGAAGATTCTTTTCATCCTTGCACCGCATGGATCTGTCACTGAGAGGGACGTATCCTCCGCAATGGACATCTACACGAGGTCAACGTATAGACGCCGTATTCACTTGGAGGTGGACAGTTTCTATGGAAGTGGCCCAATGGTAGGGCGCGACGCGGTCGCAGACAAGCTTGAGGTGCTAGTCAGACGGTACAACATCACTAACGAAGAGGTGTTAGGCATGCGGAGTCAGATGCGCAGGAGCGCCACGTCAAGGAGCTCCTAGCTGGTCTTGCTGGGCCTTCTGTTGGAACTGCAGCGACCCGACCTTTTTTCCGAGCAGTCCACCTTTCATTTTTCCTCTGCGTGCACATCTCAAGTATGCGCCATCTTGTGTCATTGGAATACAAACTTCATATATAACCGTGGCGACAGCAGTGTCAAGATCGCTAGAGGTCGCAGCGTAGTCAACGAACGCTTTGAGGACTAGGAGTGATATTTATTGAGAAAATAGTGACAGCCGAGGGGAATGCGATATACCTAGGAGAGATAAGCTCAATGTTAGGGAGATAAAGAGGGAAGCAATCGTATAAGTACAGCTACAGCGGAACTCAGGGGAATGGATGGAACGTGATGAGTAGTATGAAGTCATCTGTTACCAAGCACAGGGGGAGCAATAACAGGCAGCCTCACACCCCATCCCGTGTCTTCACAAGTGTTGAAACGTTCAGGACCATCTTCTGAATCGGCCGAAAGTGCACCACGTTACATAAATCGAATGACGTATATACATGTACTCTTGTTCTCACGCCTAACAGAAAAAGCCTCGGCATATCAACTGACAACTCAACTGAGCTCCGGCCCCTAGTCGTATGCTGCGCCTTTTGCATTCGTTCTCTTGCAGCCACTGTGCAAGCGGTGCGACAAGATGAAAAGACAACAAGGTTAGCACTTGGCTCACACGTAAGATGATGATATCATCGATAAGACCAAACTGGCACAGGTCATGTGTGCCAGCCTCGAGGACGCCAGGTGCCCTTGCGCCTCTCGCCCTTGCTTTTAACCTTGCACTTCCACCATTCTGCTTGCACTCAGTACACTTTGAACAGATATGTCATCGACAGGAGAAGGCGAGTCCTAGTTCTTGGCAACTACCTGTGATAACCCGCCAACCGGTCCCCACAGACGGCGCAAAAGTAATCGAAATCAACGGTCAATTCGTATACTCGGTCGCTTTCACTGGGGACTGCAAGCATCTATTGTCCGGAGGTGAAGAAGGGGTGCTTCGGCGGTGGCGAGTAGATGATGGACACCAGGATGGCGAGCCCATTCAAACTGGAGGGGCGCGCATCCTTGCTGTTGCGTTGTCGCCAGATCGCACACGATTGGTGTGTGGGCTCGAGGGTGGCAAGACGAACGTAGGCGTATGGGATGCACAGACTTACAAAAAAGTTCTGGACGTCGAGGGACACACAAACCCGGTATGCTCAGTCGATGTCTCCTCCGACGGGACAAAATTTGCGACAGGCTCGTTTGGCAACGACGTCTCTATTTGGAGTATGGTGACCGGCGAAAGGCTTGTTGGACCACTAAAGCACGACTATTGGGTGGTGGGGGTGCAGTTCTCTCCAGACAGTAACCGCCTCGCCACCGCGATCTTCAGTACGTCGATTCGCATCTACAACTGTGATAATGGTGAGAGACTCCGGGATATCCCGCTCAATGTCGGGAACTCGATATCGTGTCTCGCCTGGGCAGCTGATGGTAGATGGCTTTTCGCCGTCTCCGATGGCAAAGCGGGGTGTTTCGATACGCACTCGGGACGATTGCTCAGTGAATGGTCTGTTCCTGGCGAAACCCCTTTTTCTGTTGTGCTAGCGCACAACCAAAAATTTCTCGTCGTCTCCGCCCGCGGTTCGCTATCTTTTTGGGATGCCTCTACGTACGTACAAATCGGGACGGTTATAGAGCACCCATCTACGATTTGGGCCAGTTCTCTCTCCCCCGGTGACGCCTGCGTTGCGACTGGAGAAGAAGGCGGGAAAATCACCTTACGAAGTCTTGGTAATCTTCTTCCAACCTCATACCTCAAGACAAATGAAGGTGAGCCACCCAATGATGTTGTTAAACCTAACAGGCCACAGCTGACTTCTTCCTCAGATCGTGAGCATTTTCAGTTATACATTCCTCGCTTTGTTTTAACCCCCTCGCTCGTGCCCCGAAGTTTTGTCGCTGCCACTCATGAGTATTGGTAATGAAACGTTCAAATCATGGATGAAAGGCGACATGACTCGTGTTGAAAAACTCTTGACCAAATGCATTCAACATCCTTTTGACGTTTCTCACCGTGCACATTCCCTTGCTTACCGCGCTCTTGTAAGGGCACGTTCGAAGCAGTGGAGCATGGCCGTCGATGATGCCAAAATGGTAATATCCCTTGTTCATTGTCCCTTCCTCTGCTCGTGCTGACTCCTGCGCACCCAAGTCTATCAAGACTCAGCAATCCGTCATTGGTTACATTGCAAGAGCAATAGCGCATGCCGGAAATGGGGAGCACGACTTGGCCAGTCGCGTATTTGACCTCGTGTTTAGTGAAGATAGCTCGACCGATAATAAGTTTCTTTTGTTAATCAAGGTTTGTACTTATCATCCTCACTGCTGCTTGTGCGCATTGTTTCTTTCAACCCAGACGATCATCATGTTTGAATGCGGAAGACATGACGACGCCATCGCGCGCATAGACGATTTGATTGATATAGCAGATGACAAGTCACTATATCTCTATGTCACTGTTCGAGTACGTCGATGTTATGACTTGGTGGGCATGGTTAAATCGGTGTACAGGCTCATATTTTCCTCTTGCTCGGAGGCATGGCTTTGAAAGAGGGGGAGTACGAACGAACGACGGGTTTACTCATGCGTGCCCAGGAAGCCATCCCGTCGGAGAAAAGTCCTTATCTAGCAGTCATCTCGCTTGTACGCCATTCTTTTTGATCTCTTTTACGAGTACATTAAGACCATGAAAGCTTTTTGGATGGGACCCTGACAAACTTGCTTCTGCAATTCAAGTACAACTTCAAGAGTGGATCAAGCAGTTGTCAGAGAAGGGTGATTTAGCATTGGCCTCCGGGAATCCAGAAGAAGCAGTTCGACTATACTCTACCGCGATGTCGCTGAATCCGGCGAACCATGTGAGCCTCCTTGTGCGACGGAGCGAGGCCCGGGCAAAATTGGGGTTGTGGGAGGATGCGCTGAAAGATGCAGATGAGGTATGAATTAATTTTCCCTGATGTTGTCTGATGATCCTGAAGTTTACCGCCCCAGGTAATCCGGGCTGATCCTATGAGCCCGCAGGGACATGAGAGAAAACATGCGGCGCTACATGGTCTGAAGCGCTATGATCAAGCAATCGATGCGTTCACTCAACTGGTTTCTCTTATTCGGGATTCTCCCGATCCGGACACCCGTCGTAAGTACTTGCCCTTGCGGATTGTATATGTCATCATGGCCTGTTTGCACAGAATTAGAAAAGAAATATGTCTCACCTGCCCAGTTGGGGAAGGCCGTCGAGAGTGCCGTTACCGATTTTTTCAAAACACGTCCACTCGTCCTCATCGACGTCCAGAGCGGTCGTCTGTGTGATGGGCCGAAACGGTTGGGTATATTCAAGTCGGAACTACCATTCAAAAAATTGGTTTCATCCATGACCCGACAGCTGGACGACAGACAAATCCTGCTAGTGGTGGGCAAATACTTCCAGTATGTGACGTTCTCGCACGTTTGGCAAGGGCAAGAGCCATCGTTCCAGGATGTCAACTCGGTCAACTCGGTTTGGGAACTGGACCCATCGCCTCTGAGCGAAAAGTTGCAAAAGTTCTGCGAGGTGGTTCGCAGTGACGGATACCGGTGGGCGTGGAGTGACACGTGTTGCATCGATAAGACGATCGGCACAGTGTTGAACCAGTCGCTCACGATGATGTACAAGTGGTATGAAGCATCCGCGGTGACACTTGTCCTTCTTGTGGATGTGGAGTTCGCATCTGCCTTCGAGAGTCTCATAGATAGTATCTGGATGAGGCGTGCATGGACAGCGCAAGAGCTTCTGGCATCGAAGGTGGTGCGATTCTATGATCGCAAATGGAATCGGTACCCTGATGACTCCTGTTCGAACCACAAGGAGTCATTGAAAATCATGGCGGAGCTCGCAAATGCCATTGGGATCCCTCGCGAAACCATCACCGCATTCAATCCCGACCATCTGAGCGTCCAGCAGAAACTGCGACTTGCCTCGACGCGCAGCGCGACAGTGGACGAAGATGTGGCGTACTCATTGATTGGTATTTTCAGAAGCGATATTCGGCCTCACTATGGAGAAGGAGATGCAGCACTAGGTCATCTGCTGGAGGAGATTGTGGCCCGGACAGGCGATGTGTCGGTGCTTGCATGGGCAGGCCAGTCATCGCAGTACAACAGCTGCCTCCCTGCCTCCCTCTCCGTGTATCGTCACGCACCATATGCTCCGCCCGTCATTGGAGACGCCGACATGGAGAAGCACATCGCGGAATTGAGCAAGACGAAACTTGGGGACAATGCCGTACAGCTCTATGAGCGGATCATCCGGCTACCTGCGGCCCGGTTCGCTAACCGCCGGCTATATCTCCCATGCATCATCTTTCCAGTGAGGAAGTTGGCTGAAATAAGCCCTGCGAATGGTGAAGAAAACTGTTATCAGGCCCAGGGATCGGGAATCGGCCAGGTAGAATTCAAGACATCGGACAAGCTCTCGTTGACGAAGCCTCGGAGGTACATCTTCGTGCATCCGTGGATTTACGATCTCCGTGATCCGGACGATAGTTTTCGTTACGAAGACGCGTTTGATGATGATGCCGACGAGGCGGAGGAGTCTAATTCTAACTCTGGTCTAGAGTCCGAGGTGGGGTCCATGCCGGCTCCACACTTGCATACTTTGCCCACTGCCAGAACGACCGGGTCTACACGAGCATCACGTCTAGTCGTTCGGCTGAAACAGCCATTCCAGGCTCTGTTGCTCGAGCAACAACCGAATAGAGAGTTCAGGCGAGTGGCGGCTGAGCACGAGATCATTGTGCAAGGATTCGAACGCTATGCGAAAGACATTCATACAGAAGTTGTGGAGATATTGTGACAGTGGTTATTGGCTGGCTCTTTGTTAGGATGCTACAAGGGTCAGCAGATTGTATGTATAGTACTTGTATTCTGACCTGCAACAGGGTTAGTGTTAACCTGGAGCCCCCCGTGTCGACTGGGCGATGATTGTGCACCCCGAAGAGTAGATGGTACATAAAAATTTCAGTTCCCCGTTTAGCGACTGGCAGCGAAGGTGCATGAGCTCGGCGCACGCGTGTACGTGGATGCCATCCCGGGATTTAGATTCCAAGCGCAGTGCCATACCCATCACAAATTAACCATTTATAGTGGGCACCGACCTCCAGGGGCTTGCAGAACTACTAGACCCAATCTGGATAGGAGAGTCCGTGGGAAAGTTACTTGACCAAAAGAGACCAAAGACAGCCTGTCATTGGCCAGAGCCAAGGAACGTGTACGTCTCGATGAATAAAGCGCGATAGCAAACACCCATGGTCCCGCTGCAGGTTTGTCTCAGACTCTCCCAGAATGATCTATTTCGTGGCTGCCCTTGCTTTCGCAGTCAGTGTGACCTCGGCTCCCACGACTTCTGCGAACTGGCGAGAACACATCAAGAATGTGGTGGTGCTCGTCCAAGAGAATCGGTAAGAGAGACCTCTGAGGACATGGTTCTGACAACCGCGCGCTAAATAATCACCAGCTCGTTTGACTCGTTCTTTGGCGATCTCTCGTACCGGAATGATATCAACAACCTCCGCAATTTAGGGGCAAAGTACTGTAACCCAGTACGTTGCACTCGCCGGCCGTGTTCCATGTAATAACGTATGCCACAGGTGAATCTCACTTCGACAGAGTCCACGTGGATGTGCGCCGAGCCTACTGGCCCGAATATCTCTCCCGACGACCCGAATCACTCCATCACCGGTGTCAACTACCAGCTCTTCTCCACTTACCATCCAAACGAGACTGGTCCTCCCGAATCCGTCAGAACGCAAGAGCGCATGCTTGGATTTCTTATCGAACACGAGATTACTCACCGCACGTATGATCTAACCCGCGCGTCCGAAGCCATCGCATACCTTCCCGAGGAACAAATACCCGTTTATCGCACCATGGCTGAGAACTATCTCCTGTTCGACCATTGGTTCTGTGACGTCCCTGGTCCTACGAATCCTAATCGGTATGTCTATTTTCCGACGTGTCTCAGCCGATATGGGGCTAATGCCTTACTGCGCAATGCAGTGCCTACATAACCTCTGGCACGTCTCATGGACATGGAATGAACGACCTCACGTTCCTTATATATGGTCTTCCCCAGCGTTCCATCTTTCAACAACTCGACGAGGCCAACATCACCTGGAAGAACTACTACAACTCCAGTTTCAACCCGGATGCTTCTTTCTACAGTTGGACACTTTCCTCTGGGCGGTCGGAGACCAACGTCGTGCCTATTGCAGAGTTCTTTTCGGACGCGAAGGCAGGGACGTTACCCCAGTTCACCTGGATCAATCCCGAGGTGGGACGAACATCGTCCTGTTGGCGCTCATGTACATTACTGAACAAGCATGCACCTTTTGCTTCCAGTGCTGCTCATATGACTCAATGCATCCTCCCAGTCCCATCAACATGGGCGAGGCGTGGACGAAGAGCATCTACGAAGCACTTCGTAGCTCCCCTCAGTGGGATAACACGCTCTTTTTGATTACCTTTGATGAGCACGGCGTGCGTCGTAACCTTGTTTCTTTACTTCCTTGATGTCGGGACTCATACGCACATTGGTACAGGGATATGCAGACCACGTGCCTCCCCCCATTGGTGTCCCTCCAGGCGATGATCTAACCTATACAGAACTCGCACAGGATGGAAAGAACTATACCTTTTCCTTTGATAGACTTGGTGTCCGGTACGTCAGCATCATGTGTTCCTTACTCTCCCTCGAGTGCACGGTTAATATATATATAAACGGACAGCATACCCACTCTCGTTATCTCGCCTTGGGTTGAGAAAGGCTCGCTTGCGCACCTTGGGACAGATGGTTCGATCTACAGTCACTCATCGCTTCCTGCATTTATCAGCAAAGTAAGTACTCCTACCTTTTTTTCATCGGATTCGTTCATCGCATCATCTTGGTGTTGTAGCTGTGGAATCTCGATGGTGGTGTACCGCTTACACCACGGGTCGCCTCTGCGGCCACCTTTGAGGACTTTATCACGGATAACTTTCGTGCGGACACACCGCTGGTCCTACCTGAACCATGGGGATATGCGAGAGAGGAGGATGACCTAGATCAGTCGATCGTCACGTCGCCATCGTCATCCGCAGTGCCTGGGTTGACGGATAACCTAGATTACCTAGCTGGCATATCAGATTGGATGCATGATGCAGCTGTGTAGAGTATGTATTTGATTGAGGATTGCTGTATCCCTTCTTGCGTGTACACGTTCATTGTATTGAATCGTTCGGATCAGGGCGTCTCATAAAGCACCCAAGCCATGTGGGGAATATAACCACGATCGCAAGGAAAGAATAGCTCGTCCCCTCATGCTGATCAACTGTTAGTCCAACAGCATATCCATATCCTAAGCAGAGCAACTCGTACCGTGGCATGGCCAAGGGCGGAGGTGGATTGGTCACTGGGAAGTAGAATGCTACGATTTAGTTCATCATAATGACAAAAAGACGCACCAGGTCTGCCTCGACTGCTTCTCTGGGATCCCGTCCGGTATGAGAAGCATCGTTGTCGGGATCGCCGGGTTCAGTAGTCGTGGGAGGCAGTTTAGGCTCTAACAAGTCCCTACATGCAAACTTGGGGATCAGTTGCTTGAAGTGACTTTCTGAAACGTTGACTGAGTTTGCGTGAAGTAAGGTCATTCTTCCTTTGCAGGAACCCGCTGAGTACGGAATGACTCGCCCGTATAAATCGTTTTCCCTCGATGTCTGGGGGTCACTGGTGGGACGGATGACGAGTGCGATCGGGCACGGGATGGCGTCCAGAGAGGGCATCCCGACCTCCCAGCGATCAGTAGATGATATCAGGACCAGCGGCTAGAAAAGTTTCCGCATGGAAGCAGGAAACAGACAAAATCGAGTGCCCGCTTCATCAAAGTTGAAATCAGCGCCCAGGGTGCTCGACGGTACCCGATCACAAGAACTTGCTGCAACTGAGGATCAGCAAAACGGATACCTCGAGCAGATCGTCGTCGATGTCTCCATTGTGTCTTGCAGACTTGGACGAGCATGTTCTTCCTAATGACCATGCATGGCTGTGGATGACAGGTCGACAAATGCCTACTGGATTAGATCCCAGCTTTTCATCACCGTGACCGCCCGAGGTCGCTGGCTGCTCATCCTCCCGTTTCCCGTTGGGTACCTAATGCAGTTGTCAACATAAGAGACAAGTGGATGTATGAGCACATGTCTGAGAGTGTTTTGCTCGGATCACGAATGATGAATGCTGGTAACCAACCTTTGAAGCAATGGGCTGTCCTTATCTCGGTTTTTGCCATGGCCGGCTTCAGAAACTCCTATCGAAAACGGTCCGCTGTCTGATCTGGCCTCGTTAGTTCCCACGCACCTGACATGCCCACGTTCATTCCCGTCCACGTGCCTCGTGTCACAAAGTGCGCCGCTGACTGCCTACGCACATGAAACCCAGTCTGGAACTGAGACCGAAGCTGGTGTACATACTTGAAGTCAAGTCACCTGTCCATGTGTTATGTCCTGGTATCATACACATCGATGACGCCGGCGGAAGGCAAGTTCTTTACGTGAGAGGTGTCACAGCGCTTCCGTCAGTTCTAGTGAGTGATAATGTCAATGATAGATGCGAGTGCTTGCGGGGTCTGCAACTGGAAGCGTAATGTTACGTGTAGCAAGATAACCAAAGTCCTTTGAACGGATATGTCGACTGACACTGATTGTCCTACGGAAATGAGGTAATATCTATGTG
>JBBPKT010000680.1:0-15204 GCA_038089395.1 Pulveroboletus frians | reverse complement strand
CCGTTCTGCGTCAGAGACCTGTGAGTCGAGTGTATTGAGTGCGTAACCTGCCTCGGACCCCCCAGAGGCCCTGTAACGGCCAGGATCGAGTCCTTTATTTCCGTTGGTCAAAGTAGGCTGCAAAACGGGCACATAACTCACCAAGGCATTCAGCCAACCGCGCTCTGTCAGTTCCTTCAATGGGATCGCACAGACGCTCCACGGGTGGCAACACCTGTTGGGCCAAATAATGCTCGTAATCGATACTGAGCTCCTCAGATACTGCTTTCTTCAGCTCGTCAGGGTGCTTTGCACGATCCGCTTGAGCACTCTTTGCGCTATCCTCTCCAGAAGATACGCAGAAGATGTAGGGAATGACATCCCCCACCCGTGCGCTTCCACCCCTTGCCTTCATGCGCAGGGCGACTTGGACATGTGGCTGACTCTTCGCATCCGGATAATCCTCAGGATTTTTACCCAATCGCTATGAAACCCATCACTTATCAGCGTCATGAACGACGATCCAACATCGATCACACCTTGAAAATAACGAAATCGTCGGCCTTAACCTTGCCAGATCGCACGTTGGAGCCAACGGTCGCCAGATACTCGTGGATATTCTCCACAACAATCTCTGTCGCTTCCCCCGACAAAATCTGATCCAGAACATATCTGGATAAAATGTATCCAGTCAAGTCGTATGTACCAAAGGGACACACTGAAGCCACTTACTGAGAGACGTTCTTTGACAATGCACAATATTCTCTACGCTTCATGTCTAGACCTTTAACCTCTGTGGAAGTGCGCGACCCATCTTCAACCTTGATGGCGGCGTATTTCTTCTTCTGGAGGAGTAGCAGTCGTGCAAAAATACCATCCAAGTCGATTTCGAGAAGTTTGTATCGGTCATTGACGGCCTTTTTGAGATCTGCAGAAATCTTGAGGGCGTCGGAGAGTTCGGTAACATTAGAATTGACAAAGACGGAATCAGTGTCCCCATAAATGACCTAGGGAGACGAGGGTGGGTAGGGTGATATCGATGGCAGCCCCGAAACAGAGGATATCTGTCACTCACGTCTAGCTGTAGACTTTCGGCCAATTCACGAGTATGGGTCAAGATCTCTCGTCCTTTGAATGTCGTGAGGGCAGCGAGGGCACGGGCATGGAATCTAGAGTATTCAAATCCGAGACACCCGTACATACTATTAGCAGTGAGCTTAAGTGCCTGTTGCTTGATGTCGTACTATGTTGGGCGCGAGTTGTTAGTCCTTGGTTGCGTACGACTAATTGTTCGATCACCTGCAGGAGCTTCGCATGGGTTATCGAGCGGTCCTTCATCAGAGATTTGACTTGTCTTCGACGTTGCACGAGCGTTGCAATGAGCCGAGGTAAGACACCTTGCGGCACCTCAGCACCTGGAGGTTCTGGAATTTGGTCCTCTCCCTCCTTTAAGCCCATGAGAAGCACGAATCAAGACGAAAATACAGCCCACATACATCCTCCGCCGTCCGTTCCACAGTTGTAAAGTCAATGTTGTACTCTTGGATGATGCTAGGATAGAGCGAATTGAAATCCATGACCAAAATAAATTTGTCCCACAAGCCGCGCTTGGGTTCAAACACGAGGCCACCCTTGTACTTGTCTCGCTTGCTCCTGCTGGTCTTCGTCCCGCCGCCCTCCCCGTCGGCGTCATCGGCTTCAGGCTCAATCTTTGGAACTTTTCTGCCGAAGGTCTTGTCGGGGCAGATGTATTTGAGCTTGTGGAACTCGTGGAGCAGAATATATTCGTTGCGTTCGGCACGACCACCGTTTAGGGTTTTGTTCCTGAAGAGGTTGCGCGCTTGCACGGTCTCGGTAATATGCTAATGTGCCAAGCACTCACCAAGCATTTCCGGCAAGATTTGTAAGTTGTCTCGTCAATGGTAGTATCTGTACTTTGGATGCGATGGCCATCTGGTAATGAGCGTCGAGCTCACAGTGACGCACGAACGTCATAAGCATGTCTGGTGAGGAAACGCTCCCGTCAAAGTATGCGGCAGTGTCGTCTGGATCAATATCTTGCCGCTCAGACTTGAGATGTGTCTTGCACATCTCACTGAGGGACCATGTTGTAGATGAGATCATACTCTACGTATGAATCCGATCAGTGGAAAACGACATACACATGGAGATCGCGTACACGTGCCCCATCACTGGCGAGGTCGCATAGTAATCTGCCGGATAGGAACTTGATATTTGTTCCTTGTCTGCCAATCGGAATCCATTTGGCTCTCCGGAATCGTCCAAGACGAGACCAGTGTTCAGCCTTGAGGTCTTTCATTCGTCCTAGAAGGACGTCAAGGGAAACACCCAGGAAGTCATGGCCCACTAAAACATCTGGATCTGCTTTGAACAGTGTAACTAAAGAAAGACGATCAAAACGGACCATTAACTGCGGGCGACAGAACACTTGCCGAGAAGGCTGCTGAGGAGCATACGTTCGTTCGCCACAGGAGATATCATACCCTTGTCATTGACTTTGACCCTATTTTCAAAGTTGGACGGGAATCTGTCCAGAGGACGTACGAAAGTATGCACTGAACAGGGTAATTGCTCAGGCGGTGTCGGATCGTCTAACTGTACTGTAGACTGGGATCAAAATATTGGGAGAAAATATTGTGGGTCAGAACATACCATCACGCCAGATCCGTCCTGAAACGCAGACTACTTCACGCTTATTCTCGCGGTGGTTCACCACTGTACGCACAGCTAGACTCATGATAGTCAAGGGAGGTGGTTCCGGAGCACCGTCGCCTATCGGGACCACGTTTTTTGGATCAGAGACACTTGCTTCGAGCTTGCACCAAGAAATCTGAGACATCCGGCTCAGTGATGAAGGAGACGAGTGCTGCAATCACCTACGCCTTGGTTTTCCACGACGGCGTTCTTTATTGTCAGCCAGCAAGGTCCCATGATCTTCCGCTTCAGCACGAACAGCTCGAAGACACTCGTATTTGTACCAAAAATCTTGTAGATATTTGGGGAACAAGCATCCATCGGGATTTGCGGTTCTGTGGGCGTTTAGTCTACACATCGACGCATTGACTCACGACTCGCCTTCATACGAGTATACGACTTTCATCCACTCTGTTTCCTTCGGAACGTCTTTGTAGTCAAAAGCGTACTTCCGTTTCACCCAGCGAGCTTTCCAACTTTTTATCCCTACTTCCCGACGTATCCTCTCAAAGTCAGCATACACATCCCCTTTCTCTGGTATGACGTCAGTTTCGACGATCTCAACCTGGCCATCTTGAGTCTCGTCCTGGACGACACGCAGTGGTCGAGGTAGCACAAATAAATTGCGCTGGATTCCCTGAATCGAGAGACAAGCGGATGCCCATGTACCGGAGGCCTTGTCTCTTACTTTGCCGACGAGATAGAGTTTACCACCGTGTTCGAGATGGTCCAACCAAAACATACGCAAATCACCGCCGTCCTCGAGGGCATTGATGGATGTCTTGGAGAACGCGGGCTTGGAGCCCAAGGTGTCTTCGGAGACGACAGCGAGGGAGTCATGCACAGAAAGCCACGATGGAGCAGTAAAATTTTCCTTCTTTGGCGTTTTTGTATCATTAGAAGTGGGTTTAGAATCGGAATTAAATGTTAGTGGATCCTTCTTGGTAGAGACACTGGGTTTGACATCTGTGTCGTCAATATCCATGAAGTCGTTCATATCGATGTCCGAGAAATCCATGGACGCGTCAAACCCATCCTCTGGACCGCTATGAACCTCCAACTTGCCCATATGTTCGATCGCAGGCGTCACCACCGATGAACCGTCGGCCACACGCACTTTCTTCTTCGGGCTCATCATCGATACGTAATCTTCGCAATCACTTGATGGCGGGTTAGACGAAGGAACGTCATCCGCAGCTCCATCGGAAGAGTAGGCGTTGTAGGTATCTGCATTCCTCCTATAGGGCACCGGCGAAGAGGAACGATCGAGGTCATCATAATCCAACATGGGTGAAGACTTTCGCTTCTTCGACCGTACAGGGGCTGGGATGGGCACCGTATCGATGCCTCCCAACAGGTTGGCCATAAAATCTTCCTCCTGCTCCGCGGATACAGTTGGACGGTACGCGCTTATGGAGGGCTTAGCGGCTGGTGGGTGCGCCTTTGGTTTGGCCTTCGCTTTTGCGGACTCCCCGGTTGCCTTTTTCTTAGCTGTTCGATTATCTAGGATGAGGACTCGATCAGCACTTGAAAGCATACGCACAACTCTTGCGACTTCGCAGGTCATCTTCCTCGTCGTCTTCCTCGTCTACATCATCCTGACCCGTCCAGTCATCCATGCCGTTGTCCGTATACCCATTAACACCATCATCCACGACAAAGTCATCCTTTTGAAGCCTCCCCTTGACAATGCTCTTGTACTGTTCCTCGGTGACCTCGTCGTACAACGCGACATCCTCTTCGTGCTGATTGACGCGTCAAGACCCGACCGAGGACGAGATGTAACATACACACCTTCCATTTCCTAGTTCCACCATCTCGGACACGTTTATACTCTGCAAGCTTGTCGACACCGCCCTTTGTTCGTCGTGATCGTTCTGCCATGGTCGCCCGTCGTCGCGGTCGAAGTAAACGGATGCCACAAGCGCGCACCGTTCTTCATACTCCGCCACTCGCGGAGATTTAATCCTTTTTCGGCATCAATGCCGAACTTGACCTTGGTGAACCCCATGTTGCCATCGAGGCTTGTTGGTCTTCGTCTAGCGTGGCGCTCAGCCAGAACACTTCCAAGGTTCCCGTATGCAGTCCAAACCCAGAAGCGGCTAGGTACTTTTCGTGCAAGCGCGCCTGCTGCAAGTTTTGCGAAGGCACAGGGTGAACAGTCAAAGTCAGCGGTCACGCCAAAGAGTTCAGATCAGATCCAGTCTGATCCTCTCGAGCCCCGTCTTGCCATTGCATTCACATGTACAGCTGACGGGTGTAACCATCGTTCAGCACACACGTTCACCAAGCGTGCGTATGAGCACGGAATCGTTCTTATTCAATGCCCGAGCTGCAAGAATCGGTGCGGGAACATCGTATACTTCTTCCCGGCCCGTTCTCACTCTGTTTGTGTGAATAGACATTTAATTGCGGATAATCTTGGCTGGTTCAAGGATGATACCGAGGACGGTCGACTGAAGAACATAGAGGATATTCTTCGTGTCCGAGGCGACCGTGTTCAAAGAGGAACCCTGAACGCAGACGGAGTTGTAGAAGTCTCTAGTAGCGAATCTTGGTGAGCCGACTTCCTGTCGCGGATCCAAATTTTCACTAGCTTCTTCCCTTCAGTTCTCCTTGACATATGCACACCAGATCATCGATCATGTATATGATACCTACATTATCGATTCTTGTCATTCACCCGTAACCCAAGTAACATGCGAACTGGAAATTCTTGTACGTTCGAACTGTTACGAAACGACGATGCATTTCGGTTCGCTCCTCTCCAACGTCACTAATCACATTTCAACTTTTCGCGAGCTACGTAACACAGCTCCACCATTAGTGGGCGCCAGTAAACGAGCTCAAGAAAATGGAACGGCTGTTCTCTCCACTTTGGTGCTGGACGGCGAGGTATGAAAATTGCGAAGATAAAGAGCTTACCATCGTCGCCTTGCTCCAGCTGCCGGTTCACTCCTTTCGAATTGTAAAATGTCTACCCTAACCACCCCTGACGAGCACGCTAGCCGTGCAAGCTCCTCGGAACGCTCTTTAACTATCACACATGTTGACTACGACACTGCTAGCCAGCTCGACTTCTGCAAAGGCTGCCCTGACGTCGAAAATTCTGTGTCCTCTGCGCTTGGGTCATCTTCAACTTCGCTCCAGATTGATCCATTTTGTGTCCGTCACCTTGATCTTCTCAACCGTGCCTGCTCGCTGACTTATTCGTTTAGGTCGAATTCAAGGACAACGATCCGCGTAACCCTGTCACCTACTCCCACTTCAAGAAGTGGTGCATCACACTTGTTGTCTGTGGGTTTACTAGTGTTACGGGTACTTGCTCATCAACAGTGTCTTGGCGTACTACTGACCATATCCCAGCTACTGCTTCATCATCCTTTGCGATGGGGACCGAGTCCATGATGCGTGATTTGCACTGCACTCAGCTCCAGGCCACGCTCGCACTTTGCGTCTATCCATTGGGATTTGCGCTCGTCCCGCTCTTTACGACAGCATTTAGCGAAGAAGTTGGAAGAAGACCCATTTACCTCGCTACCGCCTTTGCTTCGGTGCTATGCTATGTGCTCGCTGCAATGTTCGTCCTCATGTCTTGTGAAAAGCATAAGCTTAACAAGCTGCAGGTCCAATACAATCCAAGTGGTCATCGTCGCACGTGCCCTCGGTGGTGCATTTGCCTCAACAGGCTCTACGTTGGTGGCTGGTACGATTGCAGACATCTGGGAACCGGCTGAGTGGGTCTTTATTTTTGATGCGACGTCAGGGGGTTGACGCAAAGGTTGATTTTATCAGGCGCAGCCCTCCGATGTCACTCTTTGCCTTTGTGAACATGGCCTCTACAGGTTTCGGACCAATGGTATCTGGTTGGATCGAATACAACCCGCGCCTCCAATGGAGGTGGATTCAATGGCTCCATGCAATGTTGGTTACCTTTCTCCTACTTCTGATTTGGCCTTCTGATAGACATAACTTCAGATTCAGCGGCGCGTACTTCGTGGTCGCCATGTTTACCACAAACGAGACTCGCCAAAGTATTATCCTGCGACGTCTTGCCCAGAGAATGAGAAAGGACACTGGAGATTCGAGGTATCGTGCACGAGGAGAGGAAACGCAGCCAACATTGCGCGAACTTATTTGGATATCTTGCACCCGGCCAGTCCGTAAGTGTTCAAATCTTGACAATAACACCGGCCTCAAAACCCTCTACAGAGGTTCTATTCACTGAACCTATAACGACGAGTATAAGTGTAAGAGGGGATTAACATGCTGGATAAAGCAACCGTCTAATCGCACCACTCTTGCAGCTCTGGGTGTTCGCTATGTGGGGCGTTTTGTTCTGCCTGATCAAGTAACGCCTGATTTTATCCATGTCGTTTCAATGCTGACGGAACTTTAGCTCCGTCCCACCTCTTTTCAAGACGCTATACGAATTTAACCCTGGCCAGAGCGGAATGGTCTATACCACCATTGTGTACGTAGTTGCTATTATTTCCCTGCCCATTGTTTTTAACATGCACCTAGGGCTGGTACTTTCATCGGGTTGGGTGCGAACGTATATCAAGATAAATTATACAGGCAAGGAAAACTGCTTGAAAGATTATGTGGCTCTCTGACATCGCTTGCAGACAAAATGTTGCTCGCAAGGGTCCGGAAGCTAGACTATATCTTACATGTCTGGTTGCAGTTCTATTCCCCCTGGCAATGTTTATGTTTGCATGGACTGCCTCGCCACAGTTTCACTGGATCTGGTCGGTTATTGCATTGACGGCAAGCCTATTTTCTACACATCCCCCTACTCAGTCTTGATTTCTTGGTGTCCAGATCTTCATGTTTGGTGCCTTTGTTGCCTACTTAGTCGTCTTCTTGTATTTGGCCGACTGGTAAGGTTAACTATCTCGGATTTAACTGTCTGATTCGTCCACTAGCTATGGTCCCTATGCGTCCTCTGCTCTGGCTGGGCAGGGCCTTTGTCGTACGTCCAAGGATTGCTATACAGATGACTGAGAGCTTACATTACCAATGGCACCTACAGGGAACATGGGCAGTTTCGCTTTTCCACTCTTTGCAAACGGCATGTTTGCGGACCTCACCTACAAATGGGCCAATATGTTGTTTGCAGGCATAGCACTCGTTATCGTTCCCATCCCTTTCGTAAGTTGGCCTCCCTTGGCTTTTCCTCATCTGCTCAATTGATCTCTCAGATACTGTTCTTTTATGGACCCACTCTTCGTGAACGCAGTAGGCTATGCAGAGAAGTTGCCTCTCCTGGACAAGATATCGCAGGCATTGCCAACACCAGCAATGTCCATATCTCTCGTTCGTCCGGTTGATCTGCTTGGTTCCAGCGATTGTGGAACTATACTGTCTGTGGACGAACTAGAACCTCTGACTCGACTCATACGCGTATGAGGTTGGCATCGTATCACCTGAAAATGGCATTGACTGTATATCACAAAACACCTGATCGTTCCTCTTTCTAACTTCTAATTGTTCTAACTTCTCCTCTTTCCCTTCTTCGATACTCCCACGCTGTTGTCAGCGGATATTCCCTCATTCTAAATACCCAACATAGACATCCCCTAGAAGTAGTAGTAGACCACATACTAATGCTAGATCACCGTCCTTGGCACGTTCTGTCAGAATCGCGTACGACTGTAATCCAACTGTAGACGATTGCAGCGAAACAATAATAACATCACCATGAGTCCGCGCCGCATCGCGAGCGCGTGCCAGACCAAATCCAATCTGTCTCAGCTGCACTTCGAAAAGAGCAAGAGGCGACAAAAGAACATCACTCGGGATGACTAGTGTAGACTCCAGGTTCAACTGTTGCTTAATTGGTCACAGAAATCATGCCGGTGCAGTTGCGATAACACTGGCTGTCACTGTAAAGACTGGAACCACGACGGGTCTAGGTACGATGAGTGAGCACACTACCTAGCGTACAATAGGGCACTTACTACCTCAGCACCGTGGGGAAACGGAGTGAGGTGTAAGGCCATCAGCGTGTCCATTAAATACTGTGCTCGTATTCCAGAGGGAATGGAATGGCGTATGGAATGGCGCGCGGAGAGGGAGCTAAACTTTAGACGAGTCTAGAAGAATGGGAAAAAGGGAGGAAAGGAGGGGCCGAGTCGCCAGAGTTCCACCACATCTGCTTTCCCTGACAATATCATCCAAGCTGTAATTAAAAGTTTGGAGGTGAGACTGATCTGATGAGTCGATTGCACACTCCAATATAGTGCTCAGCGCTCAGCGAGGATAATTTGTGCTACCATCAACCACGTGATATGGAGATCCAAGGTCACGTGGATGGTGTATATTGATTGGTGCTACAACGTGCCTGTCGAGCCTTGGACTATCACTGTGCCGACGAACGGATGAGTGGCTCAGAACCCCTCAATCCCCCAAACCAAGACGGGGACGCGGCGTCCAAACTACTGAACCCATTACATAGCCTGCAACTCCGCGCATTCCTCAGTGCCGCAGAGGACGTTGAGGCGGACCCCGGGACCATCGAGGACCTGTTGGATGGACTTAGCGAGGATGTCTGCGCTGAGATGACTGAAACTGATAGCGATGCAGAAACTTCTGACACGGAAGATTCCTCCTTCCTTATACAAAGACAAGTGACACCTCCTGCACTAGTTGACATCACAGACCTCGGGGACGGCGACATTCACCCTTTTGAGATCCGTGCCTTGGAAGAGGAAGGTGGGTAGGTGTGATGATCTACGACCTGAGATATCGTCTCTCTTTCGTCACCACGCTTTTTGGGCTGACATGTATCACTTATACGTGTCTAGCCGTACAGGCTTGGACCAAGGAGGAAGTCCGGAAAATGATGCATCATCTCAAGGAACGCGGTAAGGGTCTCACCAGCCAAAAATACAACTTATTTATCCACTTTGTTCTCAGGAATGAGTTCCTTCATTCGAGAATACGTCTTCATGCGAAACATACCTATCGTCAAACTACTCTTTGCATTTGGTATCAGCCTAGTATGTTTTCTCCTTCCCTTTGTCTTTACTTTAATATCCCAAATAGTGCCCAGAACTTAGAAATAAGCGTCCAAAGACTCTATTATATTTCCTCAGAGTAGCAATATCAAGAGAGTGAGTTGAATGTGGAGGTGATTGTAAATCCCTTGGACTAAGCTTGGCCGACTAGGTTGCATCTAAGAGAGAAAATCGCGCAATATAATACGGTATCTGACGCGGTCTCGCTCATAGTTAACTCGAAACGTATCATGGTATTGACCGGTGCAGGCATTAGTACGTGACTTTTCTTCCAACTGGCGCGCACATCTCCTGAGAACCACTAGGTGTCTCCTGTGGTATTCCAGATTTCAGGTCCCGCAATGGCCTTTATGCAATGCTGAGGGAAAGGGGTCAATACGACTTAGATGACCCCCAGCAGATGTTTGTTGTCTGTTTCTCATATCAATCCTACCTTTACAATATCTTTCAGGTTCGATATACACTATTTCAAGCAAAACCCGATAGGTAACCTGCTTTTTCTGTTTTAGATTAGTTCTAACCGCCTTCCCGTCTTCACCCAGTATTCTAGTGAGTATGTCCTGTCTGGCTATCTAAGAGACTAACGCTTTCCGCGAAGTTCCTTCGCAAGGTCCGTCTTCCTGCGTGCCAGGAATCACTAAATATCCTGACAACATTCGACAAGTTCAATATATCCATCTAATTTTATACCCTCCCCTTGTCACCGGTTCATCAAACTCCTAGAAGACAAAAACAAGGTAACTTTTTAATATTACAAGCGTGATCACGAGTAATTCTATGCTTGGGTTGGCCGTAGCTCCTTCGGGTATGTACACCGCGTATTTGGCTTAGTTTACTCCTGACCTAAAGCGACCGCCCAAATGCGCAGAATTACACACAGAACATCGATACACTCGAGGCTATCGCGGGCATTACGCGTGTCTTGCAATGTCATGGCTCCTTCAAGACGGCTACATGTCTTCAATGCCGTGTCAGGGTTCCAGGCATCGAAATCGAACGTGAAATCCTCGACCAGCGCGTCCCGTATTGCAAGGCATGCTTAGAGGCCCACAAGGCTGCGGAAGCACAAAAGAGTAAATCAGCAAAGAAGAAGGGAAAGAAGCGAAACGAATGGGAAGATGATACCGATGAGAGCGATGATCTACCTGTGGGCGTAATGAAGGTATTTTGGACGCTATTGGGGAAGAAGTACCCTGACATCCATCCTCGATCGACCCTTGCAGCCTGACATCACGTTCTTCGGGGAGAAGCTCACTGAGGACTTCGATCAAGCACTGTTGGATGACCGAGACCAAGTTGATCTCTTGTTGATCATCGGTACATCACTCAAGGTTTCTCCGGTATCCGAGATTCTTTGTGCGTTTGCCTCTATTCTCCCCGTCCCCCGGCTCACTAATGTATTTTGACGTAGCTCATTTACCACACTCCGTGCCACAGGTCAGTGAAGAATCCATGAGAATTGCTGACATACGATAGATCATTCCTTGCGTTAGATTCTCATTAATAAAACACCGATAAAGCACATCAACCCTGATGTATGTATATCATCTGGACCGATGGACTTGACTCAAAAGCCTTTCAGATTGTGCTTCTTGGTGATGCGGACGAAATCGTGCATCATTTATGCGAGCAGCTGAAATGGGAACTCCCGTCGCCTCCAGACCTCAAAGATAGGCTTAAAGTGCCACGGCCTCAGACGAATGGGAAGAGAAAGTCCAGTGAAATGATTGGCCGGCTGGAACCCGCAAGGGTTCTAGGAAGGTATTGTAACTACAGTGAGGAACCCTGATCATGTTATTGACCTGGATGTAGCCACGTTTGGCTGTTCAACGGCGCAGAAGGGGGCAAATGGGTAGAAGATATCAAGGAAAGATATACTAAAGCCATGAACGGGGCTGTCGTCCAGCCAAAGAGCCATCTGGAGCCTGAAGCGAAGAAGGCACGAGTCAAGTGACACTAGTCTAGGAGTATGATTGATTGTCATTGCTGTACTATCTCGTGAACGACCTGTCCTGACGGTATGCACTTGTGCGAGTCTGAGAAAACGGCTCATCAGAGTAAGGGTCCATATGACATGTTAAGGGGTAAGTAATATGGTATTATCGGCCGTTCCCCTGCACGGGTATAGCGATCTTTCCTAGTGAACTTCGGCTCTGTTTTGCGGAATGACATCCGTTCCTTCCCGGCGCACTAACGAAGTCGGGCGAACGTGAGGAAGTACCGTTGGGAAGATGTGTTCCCAAGGAAGACATGTAGAACTCTTCAGCGTCATCTTCCTCTTCCGTGAATGCCGGGTCGTAACCAGCAGGTACCGAGGAGTGTAAGCGCCAGTTCCGAACCGTGTTGAACGTACCCCTGCGTAGATGTGTCGCGTATGAGTACAATAAGAGCGCGAAGTATATCTTGACATGTCAAGATATGGTCAATATCGATGAACAAGACTATGATGTATCTCACTTTTGCAAGCCAAGACAGGACAATCACCACAGCCGCGACGCCCTTCTCTTCGTCCCAAAGGATATTGGCCGCCGCAGTTAGCTGCGCCTCAGTCATCGTCTGATTCACCTCGGCACCATGTCGGATTGCCTCTTGCGCAGCAGAATTGACCACCCGTTGACCGTCATGTGGTGTATATACCCACCACACGACTGCGAAGAAAAGTGTCCATGCCGTCGAGAACATGTGGTCGACGAAAAAAAGATGCGCGAAATAGAGCGTTTGTTGAGCATTCTCCTTTTTTTGGGTGGAAAGGACGAGGGAAAGGATCCGACAGAAGGCAAAACGGGATTTAAATCACACAAATAAAGAGGATATAAGAAGCGAAGTCGGGAGGACTGACCTCTTTGACTGCCCTGAGTCCCCACCCTAGCGCGACCAAACCAAGGAGGGAGTACAGATACAGGCTTAATTGCGCAAACGACCCTCCGGCGCCCATTAAAACCGAGATGAGGCCGTAGACGCCTGCTGCCTTGTTAAAGAGCTACCGATGGCCGCTTCAGCGTTTTGAAATGTATCGTCCCCTTTTTGGGGATGGGAAACCCAACGTACAGAAAACAGTAGCGCGATCGTGACGCCAGTCTTGAGGTCCAGGACACCGAGAAAAGAGGATACAGGCCAGAGCCGCCATTCAGGACGCAGCATTAGTTTCATATGCAATCATGTACCGGAAGGAGTGAGTGAAAGAAGAGGCCGTGGGTGGTTAGCGCTTTAGCAGGCAAAGAGCGGCACAACCGCAGTGGTGCTGACCAAGCAAACGGATTTGGTTAGACATGATTGATCTAAATATTCAGATCTGAACACGTAAGTACCACCACTCAATGAACCAACTACCAAAGCTATTGTTCCATGGAATCTTTGGACTACTACTGATAGCCTCATTAATGTCAATCACTCATCCTATACGACCACTACTGCATCGCAATTATCAACGACTGACCTGCTAGAAATCCCAGTTCTCAGAATTCATGTCCTAGGCAATGGGAAATGTGTCACTCAGCAGGTATATCACAACAAGTGGGTGTAATTGTCGGGTCCCGGTCCACCTGAAGTCAGGCAGAAGTAATCAAGTTAAGCTTACTGACATGACATACATATAGCTCATTGTTGACATGTGCCATGCACCCCTGTTTTCTAGTTTTGCATTGGATTGTTAGATGCTGTCTAGTGCAGGGATGGGTACTGCATGATATGAGAATCACTAATCCTAATCCTCAGATAAAAGAACTTGAAGTGCATCTATTGATGTTGAGCATTTATTCAGCCATGGTTAGATGCTTTTATCTCACATGTGAAATCACTTATTCAGCTGATCTGTCCATGGAATCTTGTGCTCAGGTCTCTGGAGTATCAATGCATTTACAGAAGGCATGTATAGATTTTTAAAAGTCTGTAGGCTTGGAAGATTATTGATATAAAAATGTTATATTAGAGGAGATGTGAAATGGTATTGAATCAGATTGGTTTCTGTTCCCTTTGGTCTATTAATTTGGCACTTGAAAATAGATACCCATGACTTCACCCATGATGGGTACATGCCCATGGTATGGGCATGGGCTAATATGGATTTACCCCTGCAATACTTTACAAGTTGAGTAAACTACCAAGAGGTAAGTGAGATTGCTGTATTTACAAGTATTCAGGAGTTTAAACAACATGGGAGGGAAGGGGGAAAGACACCATATTTGTCTGACATTGCTGGTGATTTTTGCATTGCCCAAAAGAGCTGATTTTAGCAGTTAACTTGATGAAAATGTGGGTCATCACAAACCATAGGGCTAGTAGTGTATAGTTGCATCACCATGTGTTGCAAAAGAGAGGATGACAAAGTGCCTTGGCTTATGATATGTATAATAACCAATCTGTCATAGAATGTGTTTTGAAATACTTGAAATAAATAAGCTAGATCTGAACCAAATTGGCACCCAGAGAAGAGCAAATACAAGTGTCTTTGACCAATCTTCCAGTGTGAGGCAATCTTGAAATAGAAGCTATGCTCTATAGAAAGCTTACATAGTATCTACTTACTAGGTGTGATATAGCATCACCTACATATGTAAGCAGTAAATGTACTGCCATATCTTGAATGTAAATATTGCAGCAGGCAATTATTTGCAAAGTCAAACATGTAAGATTCACCTGATCTATGTATGTTTATATAGTTGTAGTTTGGATCATCCATAGAGAAAGATCAGACCTTGTGTGATGACAAATTTACTGATAACAGGCAGAATTCTCCCTCATAGAATGCACTATCTGTTGCTAAAAGAGATCAAATCTTAATACTTCCCAGAGTTCCCACCCTCTTTTCATACATATCCAAAGGATACTCAGTTATGTATTGCCAAAATTTCAACATATATGTAAGGTGAGCTCAGTATCCTCCAGGGCAAACATTGGGCAGCACTCAAAAAGAGGGGAAAACTGATAAATATCATATCTTAAAATGCAATACAAGAAACAACCAATGTCATACACCATAAGCATTGGACAATACTGGTGCAAAGAAAAGCAATTGACAACTCTCACACAACACCTAGCCATGCTGAGGCAGAAGAAGCAAGTAGCATCACACACCCAGGCAGGAGTACAAGGCACATAGCAAGGAATACAACACCAAGTAATAAACATCATTCATCAATAGCAATCCTCAAGCAACACATACATCACAGCATCAACTGTAGCTCCCATGTAGGCAGTCAATACAAAAAGCAGGTAACTCTAGTTCATAAAACAAGTAACAGCTGAGTGAAATATATATCCACCAAGCACAAACACGGAAGCTGTCCTGAGAAGCTGAATATTAGGGATGAGATCATAAGAATACAGTAGTGGTACAGCATCGCCGGATCAAAGTAAGATGTCTACGAACGCTCGCCACGTAAGCGTCTTGCAAGAGCAAGATCCTTTGGTTGAATAGTAACACGCTTGGCATGAATAGCAGCAAGATTGGTATCCTCAAACAACGAGACAAGATATGCCTCCGCAGCTT
>JBBPKT010000679.1:0-11027 GCA_038089395.1 Pulveroboletus frians | reverse complement strand
TGTGATCTCGACAAAGTGCGCCGAGATGGACGCCGAGATTCCGCACTTGCTCGGTGTCTCCAAGTCGGTGCTCGAGAATGTTATTTTCTGTCATCAGGAAGAGTCGTGGTGGCCTCTCGCCGAACCCGCTGCTCTCAAGAAGAAATTCGACGACATTTTTGAGGCGACAAGGTCTGTGTTTCGTGGCCGTCCCTCTCGTTTCGTTAAACCATGACTTGTAGGTATACCAAGGCGCTTGACTCTATCAAGGTACTTCGCAAAGATCGCACCGCGGATCTCAAGGCGGACAAGGAACGTCTCGAGTCCCTCTCAAAAGAAAAGACTCACGCAGACAAACTTCGGGCGCGTATAGTCGACCTCAACAATACCATCACTTCTAAACAGCTTCAATACGAGGAATGCAAAGGACAATACGAGGAACTTGTCAAGAACAACGCGCGCTTCTACGAGTCCGCAACAAAGTTCCGGGAGTTGTATGTCAAGGTGGAGAACTTGCAACAGAAGAAGGAGCATTATCAACAGGAACTCTCGGAAGCTAGGGAAACTGTTGAGGAGATTGAAGGTATGGGCGTTAGCGTACCTCACGCGTTATGATTAAAAACCCCGCACTGGATAGGCTCCGACGAGGAGCTGCAATCTCGCCTTCGAAACTTTGATGAGAACGTTGCCAAGCAGAAGCGGAATCGAGGCCGGCATGAATCAGAACGGCAAGATCTTGAAGACGAGCTTACAAAGGCTCGCCGTACGCACGTCGAGCTCGTCAATGAACACGGAGAATTGGCTGCGGAGGCCAAGGCACGGATGTATTTTGTCGTACAGGATGTTTCTACTCACACTTGCGTATTGTATTACAGGCACACGACCGTCGCCTGACCGAACGTGAAGACTTCATTCGAGAGCTCAGCGACAGGCATAACATCAAAGGGTATACCCATGGTCCCCTCGAACGTGAAAAGGTCACTGAGTTCATCTATCGACTGGGTGAGCTTCAGCGTCAGCAACGATCCCAGGGCGAGAAGCTCCAAAGCGACATCCGCGCCAAGAACGACGAGTTTAATCGCACATCGAGGCAACTTCACACAGAATTGGAGAGTTTGAAGATGCAGCGGACCAGTGCCCGGGAGCAGATCGTGGGTCTCTTTGTTGTCCCGGTGTCCGTACCGCTTGCGACGCTGACCATGTGATAGAAAGAGAGACAGGAGGGAATATCGAAGGCGGAGATGGCAGTCGAAACGATGCAGGGACTGGCTTCGGAGCTGCGGACCTTGTCAGGAGACATTGAAGAGAAAAAGCTCCGGCTCGAAAAGGTCAAGAGGGACATCAAGGAAGCCAATTTCGAGGAGCGCTTGAGTGACCGAGCTCTCAAGGCAAGAGCGATGGAGGACAAACGGGACAACCTGAATACAGAGCTTCGGGGGTTGAGTCTACAGGCGGACGCAAGAGCGAGGCTGGATCTGAAGCGGTCAGAAGTGAGGAGCAGGACGCTCGAAGTCAAGAACACGTGCGTAAGCCTTCTAGGAGCAATGGGTCGTATTGAGGGGTTGTCTTACAGGCTCGAGATGTGTAATCCCAAGTTCAGGAAGCTGGTTGGCAAGGACGTGCGTGCGGAGACTATGGAACGCGAGACCGACCGCATTTCAAGGTCTGCCGGTCTACCATCCCGTGTGGCTTTTTTTTGCTCACCGCCCGTGGGTGCAGGGAGAAAGAACAGGAACTGGCAGAAGCAGAGAGCGACTTGGCAACCGTCAACAAGACGCTGCAGACAGCCGAAACGACACTTTCACAAGCGAAGTCGCAACTCAAGATCAAGCGAGATGAGCTCAAACGTACGTTTCCCTCTGTTATCTTCCAGCCCATATGCGTTTGTTCATACAGCACTCGCCACGCAGACGTTGAGAAGGTATTAAAGGAAGGTATCTTGGGTGGTGTTCCCCTGCACGATGCACTGGCAGAAGCACGACGAAATGTTGCCGAGCTTACCAGGTATGCGCTCAAAGAACACCTTTTCTTTCTGTCGTTACTTGGACTGACCTGTGCATATGCGCCCTCGAATAGCGAGACGAGCAATAAAGCCGGCATGGTAGAAGTGTACCACACATTCCTCAAAGTGGGCAAGGCAAAGAAGACATGTCAAGCGTGCAATCGTCACATGGATGACAGGGAGCTCGCAGTGTTTGAGAAATACGTCAGTGATAGTGTTGTGCGAGGTTCATTGAGAAACGGAGGCTGATGGGTCCCCCTTGTAGCTCAATGAGCAAATCAGGAAGAGCTCTCCCGAGGTCGTAGAGGACGAAGCCAACCAACTCAAGGAGTGGCGGAAAGAGGTATCCCGACTGGAAGACTTCATGCCGTACCAGGCGTCGAGGGACCGCGTCAAGGGGGAGATTCCAGCACTGGAAAAGCAGATCAAGACGACAGAGGTCGAGATCCCTCGTGCAAGCGAGCAATCTGAACAGGCATGTGAAACGTTGTCGTCGATCGATCGATAATCTTTGCGAAGCTCACGCAGTGCCACCCCTCGCTTTTCAGGCCGCACAAAAAGTTAATGACATCAAGAAGGAGATTCGGGATATCGTCACGCTGAAGCAGCATGCTGCGGCCATCACCAAGAATCAGTCAGAAATTGGGCGCCTTAAGACCGAGATTGCAAATTTGGAAGAGGAGCTCAGCTCGACCGGTACTTCCAAGACCGCAGACGATGTCCAGACAGAGCTAGATGCGCTCTCACATGAGATGTAAGCGCCTCCTGTCCGAAAGTTGTTCATGGATCGTTGACGCCTCCATCCCGGCAGCCGTGCGAACGAGCGAGAGCGACAGGCGATCATGGCCGAACGCGATCGCCAGAACTCGTCGCTCCGGACGTACGAAGGCGACCTTCATGCCATGGAAAAAAAAGAGAACACGCTCTCGAATCAGATCCGGGACAGGGATGTCATGGAGGCGCGGATCGTTACCATGACGAACGAGATTAGTGCGCTCAGTGTCAAATTAAAGGTCGATTGTTCAGCTGTCAACGGTTATGTCACGTACTGAGCGCTGCGATTTCCTTAGGAACTGGACGCGAAGTTGGTCGAGGCACAAGGTCCTATTGAGCGTCTGGAGCAGGCGCACCAACGGGACCAGGCCGAGCTAAATGCACGGATGGCCGAAGCACAGAGGTCGATGCAAGAGATGAATATGAGTGTTGATAAGCTCGATAATATCAACAAGGTCGTCGATCGGTGAGCCGCATGTCGTTTCTAGCCTCCTCACCACTCAGGGTGTTATTGAAATCCGGCGGTGATCTAGTCATGTCCGCGAAAAACGCGCACAAGTGCTGGCGGAGTGCTCTGTGAAGATTGAGCATTTTGAAGGCGAGATTACGGAACTCGGAATCAAGATAGAGAGCGTGCGCGAGATGGTTGCCAAGATCGACCGGGAGATCAATGAAAGCGGAAGTTTGATTTCGAGGCTGCGGGATAACATTCGGATGAGGAGACTGGTGAAGGATATTGAAGCGACGCAAGCCGAGATCGACTCGTACGACATGGAGGCAGCAGCCAAGGCGAAACGGACCTTTGAGGATCGTTATCAGGCCGAGAAGCAGCGTGAGACGGAGATGCAGAGCAAGGTACGTCCTTTTCATGACGCCCAACTCACGTTCATATCGTCTATCTGACCGTCGGACCTTTTACAGTACGCCCACATTGGTGGCGAGATAAGCTCTCATAGCGAGACATTGAAACAAGTGGAGAGAGACTTGCGAGAATTCAAGGATATCAACAAGCGATATGCTGATCAACTGGTCAAAGTCAAGGTGAGGCCCGACGGTGAGTGATGATGCGGAACTAAGCGGGAATATGTCCAGATGTCGGACATGGCAAATGACGACTTGGAAAAGTACGCCAAGGCGTTGGACAAGTGAGTTGGACCCTCTCGGGTGATGGGGTTCCCGTGGTGACGTCTACCAGCGCGATTATGAAGTACCATGGCCTCAAGATGGAGGAAGTGAATGATACGATGCGTCACCTGTGGAACAAGACGTACCAGGGAACAGGTGTGCCAAGAGGAACGGGCGCCCGGTCAGGTCGCTAATCTGATTGGGTAGACATTGATGGCATTAAGATACGGTCCGATGTGGAAGGGGGAGCCTCAAAACGGTCGTATAATTATCGGGTGGGCTTCTTTTAGAGGGGAGACGCACTGAACTGGTTGCTGAGCTTCGTGCTAGGTTGTTATGACGAAGGACCAAGTCGAGATGGATATGCGAGGACGGTGTTCGGCTGGACAAAAGATGCTCGCTTCGATTATCATTCGACTCGCGCTCTCCGACTCGTTCGGGCAAAATTGCGGGATACTGGCGTTGGATGAGCCGACGAATGCGTTGGACATTGAGAACATCGATGCGCTGGCGGAGAGCCTGGTTGAGTAAGTGCGGCCCTACCCGTTGGGACGGTGGCTGAGCGGCATTAACCGCCCAGCATCATTAACGAGCGCAAGAACCGGGCGAATTTCCAACTCATCATCATCACACACGACGAGAATTTCCTGCGGAAGCTGGGCCAGAGCGACGTGATGGAGTATTATTGGTAAGGCGATGCCCTGCCGATGCGTGGCGTGTTTCACTTGGTGATGACCCTGTTCTGTTTGCAGGCGTGTCTCGCGGGACGCAAGACAGAAGTCGGTCATCGAGCGACAGAGGTTCCGGTAGAGGACATCGATGTGTATGTACGCCTGCCAGGAAATCCGAGATTCGGGCACACTTTTTCGACTTTTCTGAGGATCGCTCCCGTTCAGCATGCCGGCACGAGGTGACAATTATTTATTTTTGTGCTATCTAGGTCCGCGAGTCAGGTGGCCGGTCCATCAGAGCTGCCATCTCAAGACCGTCCTGGATGTCCAAACACGGCCGCTACGCCTTCTCGGGCTCCTCTTACGGCAGGACCCCCTCATATCCCATCTGGAGCCGAATTACCTCGGTTTATCTTGTCGTGCCCAGCTTAATATCGTCCTGGCCCACCCCCCACTGTCTTTTCTTCCCCCCGCTCCTTCCCGATGGCCCAGCCCCCCTCATCGAAACTCACGCTCAGAGGCCTCATTTCTCTACCGGTCAGTCTCACCTTCTTGCCACACACCTCTGCCGACCACGTTTGCTCCAGTATCGCCTCTGCAATCCGCCCCCTGCCGTCGGCAAAGTCCGCTCATGCAGTGTTACCCCCGTCCTCGATGTCCGCCTCGATGATGTGCTCGCGCGTCGGCACCTGCCCCCGATTGGTCTCAAGGACCTGGAGGAATACCTCCTCTACGTCGAGCGCACCCCCGAGAACCTCTACTTCCTCCTCTGGCTCAAGGACTACACCACGCGATATCACGCCTGGGCCCAGCGTGAAAAGTCGTCGCTCGTCTGCAAAAAAGACACGCTCACGTCCAAAACGCAACGCCAGAAGTTTCCCGTCCCACCTACGCCCGATTCGTCCCTCGCGATGTTCTATATGCGTGCGAAGCAGACGTTTTTCACGCCCAATGGCCAGTACGAACTCAACATTCCCTCGGATGTCCTCGCACCGTTTCATTCTACGCCATACAGCCACAACCGGTCTCCACTGTGGCATTCGCAGAGCATCCATCCCGACCCTGCTGTGTTCTCTGAGGTCGCGATCGAAACACGGTGTATGCTCAACGAGTCGCTCAATCGATTTGTGCGTGCTGCATACTCCAACGTAGGATCGCAGCGGGCAGCGTGTGGCATCATCGCTGGTTGCGTCTTCACGCTCGTTGGCGGTGTGCTTCCCCTGGTGCTAACGACGGGACGTTGGAACGAGGGCCCACACAAGCCTCTGATTCGTTTGGTGGCCTTGCCCGGGCTCTGGTTGGGGTTGACGGTGTTGATCGCGAGTCTGCAAGGTGTGAGTAAGGTCGGTACTGGTAGCAGTGTGCACGAGGGACTGAGCGTCGTCGTCAGATCTGCTTGATGGTGTACATTTTTGGCGACCTTCGACAGCTTCGCAAGTTCGAACTCGCACGACCGACGATATCGCGGCCGATCCCGATGGCGATTTCACCTCCCACGGCATTCATGCCTACGCGCGCCCGCGGTCGACCCCTCTTCATACCGTCTCGCAATGCACCTCTACCTCAGAAGAGCTCCGGAGGGACATCATCGTTAGATTCCCCAGTCTCTTTCGCGCCGTCTACACACCCGTATCCGCACTTCTCCGATACGAGTCTGCCTAGAACGTCGTCGTGCGAATCCTGCGAATCTGCGGCGTATTCGTCGGTGGAATGCAACGAGATCGATGTCTCGCCTGCGTTTTTCGATGACGTTCCTGCCCCAGAGGGTCCTGCGACGGCGTCGTGTCTACACCGACACGAATACCGTCTGTCGCCGGCCTCTGTTACATACATGGAGCCCGCACACGTACGGCCAGAGAATCGACCTGGAAGAGGGTCGATGTCGGGGTCTGCCCCGTCTGTCGCGGTAGACTCTAATCAGAGCACGCGGAGTCCTCGGACGAACCCGAAGGGCGAGTATGGGCCAACGGCTGGTTTCATCCCCCACGATTACGGTAGCAACAGCAACTTGAGCGACATGACGAGGTCGTTGCGCAGTCAAAGGAGTGCCCCTTACTTTGACTTTGATCTCCTGCCGGCAAACGGGGGCGGTCCTAGTCAGCGTCGGCCCAGTGTGAGTGGCGGTGATAGTCCATCTTCGCCCGTGGGGCCCACGAACGCGCACGTGGCGCCGCTGTCCTCGATCATTGTGGATCCATCGAGTGCACCCGTGTCATCGCCCACAGGCATCGGCCCCCTCATCGGACAAGCACAATACAAGTGCAATCAGCCCACGTTGGCGTATAGGGATGGTCCAAGCGTCTCACCAAGACAATTCTGGTTTACGCCCCTGATACCCTCCTTCACGGCGGGTGTACCTGCGTTTGCGACACCGTTCACGCAGGTACAGTCGCAGGTGGTGAAGCGCGCACAGTGGGAGGTCGTCGTCCGAGCGGCGCTCATAGCAGCGGTGATTGCGGGTGGACTGACAGGTATCACGATAGGCGTGGTACCTTAGTGCCTGGGCGCATGATCTTGGGTCGGTCCGTCACGTCTCTCTGCTTCTCTTCTCTTCCATTTCTTTGTTTTGCCCTCGCATTGTCCGACTGGTTGGGATCATGAAGGCGCTTCACGTAGTCGCGTTGTTGTATTCTCTCTCGCTCTCTCCGCTCCCCCCTCTCGGGCTGTCTTTTTAGGCGTATTGTGATTATCATCATCCCCGGGGGGACCCAAGTATACGTACGTGTGTGTGGAATGATGGTGGCGTTTTGTTTTCCGCTCGTTCATTTCGATCGTATCCGACGTCCTTCACTCACTTGTCAGTCGCTCGCTACATACCTACGTCCGACGTTCTCGTCCATCTAATTCACGCTGCCGTTTATCGATGACTCCCCCTTGTCTGCTCCCCCCGCTCATTTTATCGCGACGGTGCGCCGACGCCATGTATACTTACATTCCTCTCACCTATACACTTTATTTTCCAATGGCCAAGAGAAGAAGACGCGTCGTACCACCGGCTATCATTTCGAACATGATAACACGCCCAAGGGGGATGCGGCGGGCGAATTGATGTATGACAGTGACGTGATGAGATGCGCTCTGGCATGATCAACCCTGGGGATGGAGGTCGAGGCTGGCATGATTTGGGTTTTTGATCCCGGTTTCAATCGAGCTTACGAAGCCCGTCCGATCCTCGCACTCTTCATCTCTTCGGGGTACGTCCTTGTCGTTCTGATCACGGCCAAACGAGTTGACCTTGCATAAGCTGATATTGTATGTAAGACCTTCTAGCTGGGATCTTATTCGTTCCGAACGATCAAAACGATTCTACCCCTGGAACTTTCTCCCTTGGCTTCCCACACGACACTCCAGCGCCCAAAGTCACTCGAGTCGAAAAAAAAGAGACATGCAGACAATCAAGCAAGGATGCCACTCGCTGGGTCGTATCCATACGTACGTGCACGTATGGGCGGCCAACGTGGGATCCCGGCCCGGAGAATAACCCTGCAAGTGGCCCTGTCTTTCTATTCTCTTGACGTCCTCTCCGAGTCGTTCGTGAACCCTGACAAGAAGGTGAGCCCTGACAAGGACACCAAAAACGTGGTATCAAATCCGTGTTATTGCCGGGTGGGAGGTGTAGTCAAACCAAATGGGCGCATCAACTTAAGAGTAGGGGTTACTCTCGTCAGTCATCACATCATCAACGGTCGTTCCCGGTAGCATTGCAACAGTGTCAGTGCAGTGGACTGGTGGATAACCTCGGCAGCACGTGTTCCTCCCCTACGAGGTCAACTCACTGGAAAGTTAAACGTCCTCGGCGACGACACGAGCCGCACCATTCGCATTTAGCACAGACACAGACACCACACGAGCGCTCAAGACCAGCCCGTTCGCGCCTGCAATGCGGAACCGTCGCGGTTGAGTTGGGGGGTCACCGTGGGTCTCTTGAGACGTGCCGTAAGAGAACAAAAAAAAAAAAAGGTCGGATCGCACCACCCGGCCCACGCGCGACGACCCTGCGGATCGTCGTCGTCGTTTGTCGTCAAAGTTTCAGCGTCATCAACGCGGGGTTTCTGCTCTCGGATAATCGTACATACCAAGCCGCGCGCTTCTTTGTCGTAAGCGTCTACCCGTGCGCTCCGGATGTTGATTGCAGTGAACGAGTCGGAATTGATCCATCGGGTCGTGTCTGGATAAACGATGTCCATGCGATGAACGAGCGGTGAAGACGCGAGGCTGTCAGTTTCCTTTTTCTACATGTCTGATCGTCGTAGGTTGAGCGGGCCCAACATGGTCCGCTAGATCGACAAAAGCCGGCGGTAGCTCTGCCGTGTGTCGTGCGTGTCAATTCGACAGGTGTCCACTGTCACGAGGAAGCCCGATTCGTGTCAAATGAAGATGGAAATAGCGTGTGCTGATTGAAGGGGGGAAATGCCGTAGCATGATCAGCACTCTGGGTCCGATGTTCGAAAGCGATCAGCAGATCAACCCGAGGAGTGAGCCGCACGTAAGAAAAGGCGAGATAACATGCTAGTGACCATGTTGCTGGAATGCCCGTCGAGGATCAGTTGAGCCGCATTGAAATGTTGCCTGCACGGGAGATGTCAAGAAGGCACGGAAAGCGATTGAGCAACGAGATCCGTGAACTGAAGCTTGACATGTTTGATCCATGGCATACAGGGCCTATCGGAGGTAAGTCGCATTGCATCAATTAACTGAGCAAGAAATCGTTCAATTCTTTAGGTCGGTCATTGCAGGCCAATCAGTGTCCTTGAGGACTAGGAGCAAGTTCCCCTTGGGTTCGTCACATCTCAGCAATAAACAACCAAGGCTGTTAGCCGTAACGCACGAAACCTCGTAATACCCGGAAAGCTTGTGAAGATGCACATCACAAGTCAGTCCGCGGCATCTTGGAACATCGAGATCGAGTGGTGAGTCTCAGCGACATCCCCCAGGTGTTCATGAGGTGATTTAGCTACGAAACCTTGGAGACACGGTGATCAGCAGTCAGTCGCATGACATCCTGAAACAGCGAGATTTCCTTTCTGACCCCAGCAAGCATAACGCGTCGAAGGCTCCCAGGTTGTTCAAACACGAGGGTTTCCCGAGTTGACCTTCAAGCATCAATCGTACGTCTTGCTAGGCCATGCTGATGGGGTAGGTTATTCAGGACGAGTCTTCGAAGGGGGTCCGGATGTCCACGAATCAACCACACAAGGTTTGCGAGGTATCATAACGCGTCAGCGACGGACAGCCGAGACGATTTAGTCGTAAAAGCTCGTCACGCTGCTACTGAACCTAGCACCGCATTCGACCTCTTGATATTGGCGAGGTCACAAGGGAACCGGTTGCATAAAAGAGTGCCAAGCCGGCAATCAAGATGCGTACGAATAGCACAAGCCGACTGAGGAGTTCCCTGGGGTGTCTCATGTGTTGTCCACCTAAAGATAGGGACCGGGGTGTTAGGGTCGAAGATGAAGTAGGGAAAAGGACAACGCAAACCGGGCAGGGTGAGGTATGAGGAAGCTTCTGCACCAGGTGAGGATCGCGGGGACACAACCAAGGGCATAAAGTCCATGCCACCGAACCGATCTCGGCCAGAATGACGCTTTTTGGCGTTGTTGGTTCACATTCCTGCGATGATTTTTCTATTATAATCGGGCGTTGTCCTCCGCGGCATGTGCAACTGGGCTTGGTCACTGGCCTTTGAGTGAATGTCCCGGTCCCATTGAGACTAATTATGAATAGGTTCCTCTAATGCCACGGGCGTGACATCAGCTCGATATGAACATACTCACAGCGCCTACTGCATTCAATCACCTGGACCATCACGTAGGCCGAAGCATACAAGCCATGTGGGGAACCTGATCACAATCGCAAGGGAAGAATAACCCGTGACTTCTTCGTGCTGATCGACTGTCAGTCCGACAACGTAGTCGAAGTAAAGTAACACGTGCTGTCACATGGACCTTCCTGACTGAGGGCAGAAGCGGATTTTTTAGCATTTATGCGTAATAGAACGCAAGGCGGTCTACACCATCAGAAAAAGACCGTACCGAATCCGCTCCTGGAACAACCTTTGTTCAGAGGATCGAAAGGGGCACTGTTGACACGTGAACATATGATGAGCCCTAGCATACAGACCAAAGAAATAACGAACCTTTCGCCTTCTGGGAAACCCCGTGCTCATTGGCTAAGGCGATGTGCTCGAGATACCACTCCCGACTGTCCATCAAGCAGAGGGACTCACTAGAGCCGCGGCCATTCTCGAAGGGCCTCCGTTTACGACATCTGCTCGGGCTGGGGAAAGGAAGGGAGATCGACGACGGACAGGCTCGCGGAGTGTTGACCAAGCTCGTATGACTTGCTCTTCCTCTGTAGCAATCTCTTGAGCATTGAAGGACCCTGAGACGACTCGCCAATACTCGGGTTCCTCTCTCTCCGTCTGTCCGGAGAAGTCGCCGGTCAGGTACCTGACAACTGCGATAAAGTCCCTG
>JBBPKT010000678.1:0-15282 GCA_038089395.1 Pulveroboletus frians | reverse complement strand
ACATATTCTGACGAGGGGGACGAGGTGAGGGGGGCGAATGGGGATGGAGAGGACGTACCGGCCTTGTTGTTGGGTGTTTCGAGACTGTGTTGGTTTGAGCCACGGATGGCGAGAGAGGTGATGGGTTCGGTCGGCGAGGTGGAAGAGGCAGGCAATGAATCCGCCGCACGAGCAGGTTTCGAGGTGTGCACCAAACGGGACCCTGTGAGATGGTTAGGCAAAGGGTTAGAGAAGAGGCTACGAAGGAGTGCAGGGCGGCGTGCTGCAGTGGGTCAGTGAAGCGACGACATGGAAGAAGAGGACAGACCTGGCACACTCGCAAGGAGGGACATTCTTAAGGACAGTCCGACCTCTGCAGCGTCGGACAAGGACGGCTTCCCACGGTGAAACCCGTGACCATTCCAAATGAGGAATATTGACCCCTGAGTGGCAAAGGGGGGAAGCCATCTCTCTCTGGTCAGTCCCAGGCTTGACGGACACGGCCAGCGCTCTCGAGGCTGTCGGGCTCAATCCAGCTGCTACAGCGGATTGCTAGAGCGTGCCCAAATTGGTCCCCTTCAAGCGAGCTACCCCAAGCGAGCTGGTGTACGTACGTATAAGTAAGAGTAGGGTCAATTTTTTGAACCCTCCGTGGTCACACTCTTTTCTTCTCCGGTATGCTTGCCTTCTTCACTTCTACCAGCGTCGCCCCAAAGCAGACCATGTTCCCCGTGGTCAGCGAAGAACCAGACAAGGCACCCAACGCCGACGTCCCCCTCGTCCAGGATGTCTCCGTCCCCAGCACACTGGACTCTCCTGCGCAGGCTACTGAAGAGCCAGAGACGAGAGTCTCCTTCGCGTCTGTACCCACTATAGACTCGACCCACACCATCCAGGCGCCACTGGCGGGCAGTCTCACCCCGGGCCTGGCCCCTGTCCAGCCATCTCCCAGTCCCGCTGCACTCCTCGTCCCTCCCTCTGCGGTAGACGCTCAGGGCTCTCCCTCGGTCCACACCCAGTCCTCTATTCAGAGCGACCCGCCCATGCATAGCCAAAGCCAGTCTGCTTTGCCCTATTCTCTCCCGGATGCAAACTCGGCCGGTAAAGACCCTCGTCGCTTTTCTTTCCCTTCCTTCTCTTTTCTTCGTTCCGATACAAAGCGGAACAAGACTCGTGCTGTTCCTTCTCTCCAACAGTCTTCGGAGAAAAAACCCAAGGCTAACGGCGCGCTCTCTGCCCTCTTCGGAACCTCACTTTCATCCGAAAAGCGCGCAAAGGAGTCTGCTGCCATCGTACGCTCTGTCATCATCGGCGACCACAACAACTCTGCCATCCCCAGATCGAGCAAGACAAAACACGCCTCCAAATCCGATGTAGCTCGGGTCAAATCTCAACTCCTTGATCCAAAGACTGCAGCCAAGGTGATTGCCCAGCTTAGAGCACTTCCCGCCCATACCAATGGCACTGCAATTAATACCAACGGTCCCATCCGTGCTGTCTGTCTCAACATGCCCGACAAGGACGTTCATGAGCAACATTTCGCTCACCTGCAATCCGTCGCATTAGCCTCCGTATCAGCTATATCCACCGCCCTAGAAAGCCTACACATCGTCGACCTTCTCACAGCCCCAGACATGGGTTTCGGCGCACCCGTCACAGCCAAAGGCCTCTTTGCCGGCTCAGTTCCTACCGCCGAGACAGTGATCGATGGCATCGAAGAAATCACACCGCAGCTCATGGCATTGGGATATGCCACAGGCAAAGCGATTCTGCCGGACCACAAGGGTGTCATTGTCCCAACAGACAGGATATCCGTACTTACATGTCAGCTTTCTCCCTCCTTTCCCCTCAACCTACTCACATCTTGCCTTGAATCACAGATTGGTGGGGCCTCGAAATTTGTATTCCTCCTCCAACCATCGCCATACTGGAAGCAACCGAATCCCCTGGTTCTATGTTCCTCAACCTGCTGACAGCTATATCCGTCCTCAACGAGGGTGTGCGAGAAATCCTCCCATTCATTCGTTACTTTGCCCAATTCATCCAAACTGAATGGAAAATGATCAAAAGAGCCGATCAGGGTAGAGGTGTTGTTTGCACCGCAACCTGGCTCTTGCCTATTGCCCTCGTTCCCCGTCCTTGGGACTTTTCTGACCCGCCACCTCACAGAGAGGTCGAAGCCGTCGGACAGAGTACGCCAGCATCCCCGTCTGTCCAACGATTTTCTACTACTCTTACAACACCCAAACCTTCTACGGATGGTCCCAGTGGCGTCCCTCGTTCTTCTTCTGCTTATTCTTCCGAAACCAGAGACGAAGAACTTCGGCCTGTCATATCCAGTCAACCGCCCGTTCTCCCAGAGCTCGTGGTTAGCTCTCCAGGATCAATCGATGGTGCGCCACCGGGGAGTGCAGATGGAGAAACTCACCATGCTTACGACAAGGTACAGCACGATGGGGTAGCGATCGCGCACTAGTATAGTGGCACCGACCCCGCCTGCTCGCTTCTTGAGACCAACGTCTACTTGCCCTCGCGATTCCCGGACCATCCTCCCCATCACTGCCATTCGTTTTATTCCTATTGTCTCGATCCGGTACCCTTCACTTTTATACCCTATATATATTTGTCAAGCCTCCCCTTCAGGCGTAGACAACATACTTGTCCATAATGCAGGGACCCCACATGCAGGTACCCTATATCACACTCTTTGTCGAATCGAACGTTTGTTCAAGCAGACCGAACTAGTATGGATCAGACAGTTCATCTCTGGCACTGACCCCATGGCCTCGAGTGTCTGCCCAGATTTTTCGTTTCCAAGTGTCGGTATTGGACGTCTCAAGCAGCTGTCAACCTGTGAAGGAACGCCATGCTGACTGTCTCGCTTGTCCTCGGTGGGTGAGTAGCGCAGCGCGACTGGTGCTAGCCATAGGGAAGACGACACGAGCCCATGTTGATTCCTGGACCCAACTTCCTGATGGCCGGGTTCAGGGACCTGTACATGAAACGAGCCGGCCTTTGCAATGTTGCTGGTCCATAATGGCATCCCAAGAGGCGCACCTCAAGGCCTCATCCACAATCAATAGTCATAGATGTCCTATTATTCACATAGAAAATACAACAGATCCTTAGTCACCTTCAGTCATGAGCCAGGTTGCAAAGTTATCCAGGCGTTTCTTCTCAGCCTCATCGGAGTCCCCTTCAACATCATCCCCGGCACCACTGCGTTTGAAGTGCTGTTTTCCAACGTAAAGTGATGCTTCGATACGTCTCCCAGCAAAGAACCGCCCATTCATTTTCTGCCGAAGCGCTTAGTCGGGGAACCAGACACATCTAGCTGGGAGGACTTACCAGTATACATGCTTGAGCGCTCACAGGATCCCTGAACTTCACCGTCATAATACCCTCTGGCTCCTTCTGAAGTAAAAAAATGAAAGAATGAGAGAGAATCACACAATGATGTTAGACCCCTACGTCATACAACACCACATTCGTGACCTCCCCTAGTGTTGAGCATTCATCGCGAACATCTTCCTTGAGATCAAGTAAAAGAGAAGCGTCTTCGTCGAGTTCCGTCAACGAGAACATATGCCTCAGTACAACAACCCTGCTGTTCCTGTTGGGTAAATGTGTGCTGTCCTCTTCGGTCTTTGCGGGACCGAAACCATCTTCATCGTCCCACTCCTGCAGCTTTCTGTGGACGGAGGGTCTATGACCGTGTCAGCGCAACACAAAAGGTCTTACTTTTGCATTTTGCCAATCCGTCGCGTAGCTTTCTTCTTGTCGACCGTTTTCCGTGGCTGTAGGTCCCCGTTCGTTCCCGTTCCAGTGTGTTTATGCTTGAACTCGGCTCGCTGCACTTTCATCACCGTGGATGGTTCTCCCACTCTGAGTTCTGCCTCGTCGAGCAAGCTGACTGCAAGCGACACGCTTTCTTCCTTGAAAAATACCACCAATGCTTCTCCACTAAACAACCCATCTTCCGTTGCGTACAACTTGACCTTGGGTTCACCATCGTCGTCTTCCTCTATCAAGCCAAACCTGCCAAAGCGCTCCACAATCTCGTCGGCCTCCGTGTCAAGAGGAAGATTCGTGACGTAGACAGCCGTGTTCTTGGAGCGAGGTTGTTTAGCCTCCTCGTTCTTGCCGCGCTTGGTAGATGGTCCCGGAGGAAGCGTGGCAGAAGTGTAATCCTCGGGTTCTTTCCGCTTCTTGTTGGCACGTTTCAGGACGGGGGCTGCCGGAGTCTGGCATGGGAAGAGAGGTATATACGTCGCGAAAACGTTACATCGGACATCGGGGTAACCATACCTCCTCATCGACGCCGACGACAGAATAGGCAGACTGCTGCTTTTGCAAAAGGTCACTGTCCACCTGCATGGCAGCCAATGAGCACTTTTAAACGAGTCCTCGATGCAACTCGCTATGGGGATTCACTGACCACGGGCTGCCACTGTGACGTTGCGGTGTCGTACTCGAGTTCAGTTCCATCTTCTTCCTCGAATATCCATGTCCCTGTTTCCTTAGAGAAATGCACGCGGTCGTCCGCCGCGAAGACGTCCGCCAAGGAACTTCCTGCTGCGGGTAGTGGGATGTTCGACATGTTATTGACCGAGCAGGGCCAGTTGTTTGTGCTACTTTGGATTCAAGTATCTCTACTACACAATTTAGGAAAGTGCCCCTGTCATCCCTGCTTGAACATACATCCTACTTACGAATCGACATGCCAGATCAGATGTTTCGGGTCCATGTCAGGGTGAAGCACGGGATCGCAATAACTCATCTGTCGAGGCGCATTTGATGCAAAACTATGTTCGGAAATCGGAATGCGGGTTCCACGGGAATGCCCTCTAACTAGGATGTTTCCAGCTTGAGGAGAGTGTAGAGCGGTGACGAGCGCAGCACTGTTCCACGGCTGCTTCGTGTAGTCTGTCTCAGTCATATTGTTATCAACCAAGAACATATGAAGCATTGTCCTGCTGAACCTGGCCATAGCAGAGGTGGTGAAGGAATTGAACATGCTTAACTGTGTCGCTGACTCGATCACTGGTGACTAGTCACTGAACCATACCTTGAGATTAATTGTGATCTTGTCGATCATTTTTTCGTGCGCAGCATGTAGATGACAAGCGACATCGTGTGATTCGAGCATATGGGTCATGGTAGAGTTCATCATCGAGAGTTAGGGACCCGCCAAACCGGTTGTACAACAGCACATACCTCGTTTGAAGTACTGCTCACGATAGCACAACTGAGGAGAGATGTGCGAACATTGAATCTTCCGGCGTCTGGTTGAGGCCTACGGGAGTTATTTAAGCATCAATGCCTAGTAATTATCTGAGAAAAGTAGTGGTAAATATCAACAAATGGGTTGGTACAATATGAATATGCAGCCTGGGGAGAACAAGAAGAAAATCGTACCAAATACACAACGTAATACATGGATCAGACAATTCCTCTGTGGGGGGGGACTCTGGGGGAAAAGCGGGTGCAATAAAATGATTACACGACACCAGAGCTTTGATATACCATCCGCAAGGTCCTAGGTCCAGCTGGGAAAGCGCAAGGGCAAATTGAAAAGAAGGGGACCCTTAAGTTCAAGGTGGCGACGACCAAGGTCATTTGGACGTGGACGTGACTATAATTCAAACATCTTCACAAAATCATCAGCCGACGGACGTTTGGACTCTTCATGTTCCCAACACCTTTGGATCACTGACTGGTGCCGCTCGGTAATATGTGCGTCCTGAATCGGTATCTGGGGCCGTTCCCCGTTCAAGACCATCACAAAAATGCTAGCAGGATAAATTCCCTCATACGGTTTCTTCCCAGAGAGGACCTATTAATGACATATTAGACAAGCCCTATAACGAAGCAGATCATACAAACATGGAGCATGAGTCCCCCAAATGAGTATACATCACAGGGTTTTGTCGGGTAAAACACGATGTCATGGGGCCAACTATTGACACGTTGGACTAGTGCGGGGTCTGCGAACTGCACGCCACCACAGATGTCAGACATTAGATATGACGTCCCCACAAAATCCTTGATCAACGATAGACCAAAGTCTGTGAGGCAGGCCGTTCCATCATCACCAACCAGAACATTATCCTACAGAGGAACACTCAATGCCCCTTTCTAATGGCCATTTTGGCAGCGGGACCTACTCACGCTATGGAGGTCACCATGAACAATGTCCTGAGTGTGGACTGTAGATGTGATAAGGAATTTTCGACATCATGACTAAAGAGTTGGTACACACGATAGCACAGACCAGCCGCGATATCCTTGAGCTATGGTGAATTTACTGAGTCTGGGGCCACCTGAACCAAAATGAAGGCCCACCAATCGATGTTTCCCAGACAAGTTGAGCGTCTGGTGATGTGCCAGGTAGCGGGACAAAGATCCATTGCGGAACCACGGGCTAACCATGCTTGGTAAGGGTCCGAAGCCAGACACTACCCCGAGCAATGGGACAATATTCTTATGTTGCAATCTCCCCCAGACTTTCAATTCCCTGCGGAGTTTCTGACACGCATGAATACATTGTCGTTATTTCTAAAGACGGAAAACATCGATGTTACCTTCGCGCGAGACCTTGGGTCTTCGTCATCATTAGTGTTGGTCTTCACCGCTTTCACCGCAACCTGATTACCTCCATCAGCTTAGGCACAAATAACTCGGAACGGACATCACCATCTGAGAGTGCTCTCCTGAGAATAACTCGCACTCCCAAATATCTCCAAAAGCGCCGTGTCGGGTAGCATATCGTTGCCTTCTTCTGACAATGGCAGTTAGATGATGGAAAGGTAGTTCACCCAAGTGATCTATGACAAGAACATGGGTACATCGTTCTTCGAAGGAAAGAGAGAACACACCTTCACTTTGCTCAGTGAATGATTGCAGGTACGCGTCAGAGTTCGAGGTGTAGCTGCTGTTAGGACTTTCCGCACTTCCTGAGCCAGGGAGCCTGAGGCACGCAATGATCGCGTACCTGGTATCAGATACGGAACACAATGAAGACTGTATGCTGGAAGCTTCTTCACCAGGGGAATATACTAGATCGATAACTCTCAAAGGGCCCGTCTCGATATGTGGCACCTCAGGAGGAGCAAGGGGGGTTGGGGGCTCGACAACGGGATTCGGTGGCACCAACTCTCGAGGAGACTCAGCAGGTGTGTGATAGTTCGAATTTGCGGCGCTGGATTGGTTACTCGAGAGACGATCAAAATCTCTGTTACCAGCACCGCCCCTGCCCTTGAGCCTGATAAGACTGGAGATCCTTCCGTGGCGTAGTGACGTAGGAGGGGCAGATCCCCGGGCGGCGGGATCAAAACGAAGTCCGCTACCTTTTGCATACCAAGAACGGTTCCTGGTGACCAAATCGACGAGCCTCTTTTTGGACTCGGGTAGTCGAGGGTCCCCTGCAAGGGTGGTGATGCAAACGTGGCCATCGAATTCCATCCCGAGTTCCTCGAGAACAAGAAAGTTTTTGTTCCACCAATCCGCCATCCTCCTCTCTCTCTCCAAATGAGTTACAACAATAACCACGGGAGCAAAGAGCCGACGTGTGACAGCGCAAATGCTGTTATAATATTTCACCGATGCTTCGGACGCCCTAGATCCGCGGACGCAGTAGACAAGGAGGTCGAGTTCGTGTCTATGGTGCCTTTCTTCGAGGAACTTCTTCAGTTCTCTTTCTGAATTCCGTCGGAACATCCCTTGGATAGAAAATTTGCGGCCTTCACCAAGGCCACGAGTGTCCCAAAGGTTGTATTTCGTGCCATTCAGCGTGGTTTCATACCGGGCATTTACTTGTGTGCAAGGTTGGGAGTCATTCGAGACAGTGGCGGAAGTACCGCTCTTAAGGAGGAGATTGATAGCAGAGCTCTTGCCTGTTCCTATTTCTCCACAAAAGACGACATTGCGCGGAATGTAACGGTACTTTGCACGTGTCAGCTTATCGACGGACATGATATGCGATTCTAAGCAAACCTTGGAATTGTCTGTCATTGGAGTCACAGCTCTAGATCGAGGTGGAAGCACCAAACAAGTCGTCAGTTCCTGGATAATGGCTTTTCTCCGTTAATAATCAACTTCTCAACCAGCGAAGGGCGATTTTGCGGGCGTAGCTATCAAATTAGCAAAGCGCACCAGTTAGCAATCGATGGGTTCAAGAGGTCAGGACCGGGGAAACAGATAAGTCGAGGTCGAATGGCAAGACCTCATTCGAAAATGTGGGGACGGCGCAACCGTCTAATAATGACCGATAAAGGCACGTCAAAAGACGCTGTACGCGGGGATTCAACTTGGTAAGTATATGAACGTCCGCGTGGAGTGGCATCGTGCTCGAGTTCACACAACTTATTTTGCCCTGATGGCAGCATCAGACTAAGAAACGTTTTACACCCTGAAGTGTCGTATCAGATCGCCTGCTGACCACAGCAGAAACAAAAAACAAAGGTAGGCACCTCAAATTGTGGAGCGTCGCGGATGATAGACCCTGTGAACATGCGTCATCCTGGCGAGTTTCGCTGGCAGTGATGGGCGTCCGTCCGGAGAAGCTAGAATAAATGTGGCTGAGGTTGAGGGTATGCTTTTGATGGAGCTGATAGCGGACGTAGGCTTCACAGGAGCGGGCTGCGCCCGGCATGATCTTGAACCCGAGATCATCGCGTGCAACCAGCTTGTGGTGTTGGTGCTCACACAGGCCCGAGTGCCACGCTACAAGGTCTCCAAGAAAGGCCAGTCCAGGTCTGAAGAAAGTAAGCCAAGTAGTTATGGTCAACTTGAATGTGCTTTTTGGCGTCACGAGATAGGAAAGTCAAAACGGCAAACTTTGAAACCTTCCGTATCTCGACCAAACGATCCTGTAAAATTGTATTACCACTAAGCTCATGGGCGTACATCAGCTACTAGCAGGGAGATGGTACTGATGATTGGCTGCAATGCAAAATCATGATAGTGTGCTCTCGAAATCCACGTTCCAAGTAACTCATGAGAGCATCGCTGTCAGAGGCATTTACTCGGTAGAGGCACCTCGAGTGGGGAAGCACGACACAGTGGATGGCGATGGCAGGGTATGTGGTAAAAATCAGTAGCAGTTTCACGCAATCGTTTGGACACAGCGTTCAGGTTAGAAGCGAGTGCGCAACCATTCAGAACATGTATCAGCCAACCTCATGCTTACACATCGAATAAAACAAGTTGCTCCCCACCACCTCTGTCAATCCGAATGAGCTTCTTCGCTACGCAAGCATAGAGTGCCCTTGTGCCTCCGATGGCTGCTTTTAGTTGGTGTAGGGGCATCACATGGTTAGGCGCCGTGAGCAGTGCATGAAGAAGCTGAGCAGTGTTCAGTTGGTGCGCCGTCGGAGCAACGGTTGTAGAAGCAATGGAGGATGTAGAGGATGTGGAAGAACTAGGAGAAAGCGGCTGAGTGGCCAGCGATTCGATAAGAATGCTGGAAAAAAGTGAGCATTCTATATACGCTACAAGGTAGACGCGCACAGCATTTCTTTCGCTCGAGGTGGCTTCTCGCCACCCTTACCAGGGGACAAGATATCACCGACAGTATTCCATATCCGAGCCTATGATACACTTCAGTATGCCGAGTGGAAAAGAAACAGAGGGAACGACACTTGCCACAATGGTTTCTAGCTCTGGAGTAATACGAATCTTGGTCACTTTCGGTGAAGCATCTGGAGACGGATGTGCCTCGGCCAAGGGCGGGATCATCTGCGGGTGGCTTTCCGCTGCCGCCGACGCCAATGAATTATTCGGGGGTGAGAAAGGTGTGGTCGAGAGCATAACGGTCCTCTCCTCATCTGGTTCTCCCTCTATATCCAGAGCACCGATGCTTGAGGCTTCGGGGTCGTCAAGTTGAACCTCAAGTAGACTGGATTGGTCATCCAGATCCTCTTCAGTGTCTTCATCTGTGTCCTCATGTCCACGGGGTCGGCCAGATACGTTACCGCCTGACAGGGAGGCACTCGAACTCTTGCCTGTCGGGCTACCTCCAGCACCCAAACGCGAAAAGACAGACTTTGGAGGTGCGGGTCCGGGGCTATCAAATGACAACTTGGATAACTCCGCAAAATCAGGTTCCTCCTCTAGAAGCCTATCGGTAAATCGTAGCGTGCGTGCGGACGCAGCCGGAGTCGACCAAAACGCATCTTCGTGATCCTCTGGTTCTGGAGACGGCGATAAGGATGGTTTATGGACAGGGTTAGAAGCTGTCTTTGGCTTTGAGAATGATTTAGGCTCGTTCGATCGGAGGATGGCATCCTTCTGTAAGTTGTTGAGGACCAGGTCGATTTCGGATATGAAAGATCGATTGTACCTGGCTCCTTAGTTCCACAAGACGGTTCTGAAGGTCAGTGACCCGACGTTCCTCCTCAGCGAAGCCGGTAGTTGGAGGTGCTGGACCTGAAGGAGCCCCCGCGCTAGTCAACTACACGTGCATGATGACGAGTCTCTTTCCACTTGTACAACGTGCAACAAACCTCTCGCAGGGTCACGTTCAATCTCTCGATGTTTCCCCGGATTTCGTCGAGTTGCTCGATCATCTTTAGTACCTGTGACTGAGCACGCGGCATCGGTCGTATGGACTGACTGAGAGTGACTTTCAAGACATTGAGAGATAGAACTGGAAAGAGACGTACTATCGGTCCAAGTACTTCAGCGCAGCGTGTGCATACACCTCAGGTTCATACTCTTTGGACTTGAACATCTCGTCTCGTCTTGGGGGTTGCTTCCTGAGGGGTGTAGCGCCAGGGAACTCGACGCGAGAAATCTCGCCCCGACGCGTGCCGTTGTCTGGCTGTTTGCGTACATCAGCGTCTGGGGAAGGTACGAGGGTGAAAAGGCCGAGCTCTGAAGCATCGATATCGCGGATGAGGTCGCCCAGGGCCGTATCAAGAACGGCGCGGGTGAACGGGACCGCACTGTCGTCGCTGGGAACGATGGCAACTGCAGACGCGCGTATTGCTTTGGCGGTCGCCGCGAGGTGGTCGATTCGGTCAGGGAGCGATGGCATAAATGATAAGGCGGTTAGTCAGGTTTGCCGAGAATGCACGCGCGTGATTCGACGGTCAGAACGCCGATACGCTCAACGCTCAACTGACCGTGTTTGCGGACGCCGACGCTGGTGACGAGGCTTTCAAGTGGACTAGGCGCAGCGTGGTCTCATGGCACAGCCACTATGGGAGTCTGCGGTCGTCGTCGTCAAGGTCGACGATGACAGCGGCTAAAGGCGTTCCAGCCAGAAGTCATATCCACACCGACACGGCTGTTTTAACTCAAGGTTTGTGACCTTTTTTGATACGCGACCACGCATGATTCCTTGGTCCATGCTTGTGTCCAACACTTGAACTCTGGCCTGGCAGAAATGCTCCGCAGGCTCAGCAGTAGATGGTCCTATGACAGCGAACCGTCATCGCCGACCGCTGGGATACCAGTCGGCGGTGGTAGCAGTGACCACGGAGAGAATGGACTAGGCGGCTCGGACAGACTCGGACAGGGTCGCAGACACCGTCGCACAGCGTCCTCCAGTGACGCAAGTCCCCAACCCCGAACCGCCTTACCTCACACTGGGCAGTTCCCGGGTTTGTTTCGCTTCATCTTGATCGTATCGCCGTCTGCGCAACGTCGCTGATAGAACTGCATACTGATCATAGCCTTAGATTCCGACCTCGTGGCACCACTTGGACGTCATAACGCCAACACCAACATCTCCAGCTCACCCTTTTCGTCAGCTTCACATCAGCAATCGTATCCGCAAGCCCAGAAGGGTGTCTTCCCCGTGAACCCCGCCACTCACACCAAGGCACCGTCCTCACATCTCCGCGCCAATCTTGATCCCAAAGCGCAATCTCACACCCATTCTCGCTCAGAAGTCGCTGCGTACAAGGCTATATCAACACCAAGCATGGCTTCTGTTGCTTCCTCAAGTGCTGTGAGCAAGGTGCACACATCGCCGTCCAAGGTGAGTTCAGGTGGAGTTAACGCGCGCGTTTCGCCCACTCGTCATTGTTCGCAGCCCTCGACACGTACCTACGACCCTAAACTAGTCACTCGAGAGATGCATCGCCTAGGCACACTCGCAGGCCTCAATCCTGGTCTCTCAGCGTCACTCTCTTCCAGTGCATCGACATCGACGCTCACGTTGGCACCATCCACCTCACCATCAGCGGCCACACTCGTGCCCGGCACGTCGCACAGCCATGGGATCAGCGCTGTAAGCGGTACGACGGCATCGGACAAGGACAATCCCTGGGGCACGCTGCATGTGCATGTTCTACCCCTGTTTAATGAGGAACCGTTACGTGTACCGATGTGAGCCTCTGCACCAGGTTCTTTGTCAGCCAGCCATGTTGACAACCCTCCAGAGAGGACCTCAACGCTCTTGTCAAACGGCACATTCAGACCGTTTTGGCCGCGTCGCCGTCGAGGGCCTTGACAACCCTCGCCACCGATGCACGTGAACTGATCGGGGCAGGAATGGTCACGATAAATGCGAAAATTGCATCCTTGTCAGATGAGCTATTCCCTAGCCGGTTAGTTGAATCGTGGTCCTTTTTCTGGGACCATATCTTGCCATATGTCGAAGGGGTGCGTGACCTCAGCTGGTTATTGTATCATTCGACCGATGCGAGCTCTGATTTAGGTTTTGCTGCCTTTGCAAACGGATCCGCTGCTGACATCACTGTACCGCACTGTGAAACAACATCGTGGTAGCTCGCCAACACGTCAAGGTCCCAAAGTTGGTTCGTCCGTTGGGTCACACACATCCTTTTCGCCGACGATCGATGTTCGGAGTGTTGCGCTCTGCGCATTCCGTGACCGTGTTGTTGTACCCTTGCATAGCCGACTGGATACTCTGCTCTCACCAACGCAATGCAAGGAAACCTTGGTCAGGCTAGGCTCATACCGTCAGCCAAGGCTACAACAAATGTGCGTGTGTCCTATCTCATGGAAGCACTGCATTCTCAGTGCAAGGCAGGTTGCTCGTACTGACCTCTGAGCGGCGTGTGCGTCCGCCTTCACCCACCCTTTCCCTCCGCGCGCCAAATGTTGAGCCAAGCGTGGGTGAAGCGGCTATCGGAGATCTCCTCCAGCTTTTCTCGCAAGCTCAGCATCACGCTCGAGCACAGACACCTCATCACGCCTCACATCATGCACACTCACTTGGACTGATGGTGCGGGCTTCCACGCCGAACTTTCTGTCTGCCAGAATTCCGCGAGATCGTCGTGGACGCACAGGACATGACATGAAGCGAATGATTCTGGGTGCAGGTGGATGGCCCATGACAATGCCTCTGGGGGGAAGCGGAAACACGCTGGTGGACGATACGGACGCGGACGCGGAAGACGAAGGTGGGAACGAAGGAAACGAGACACCGCGCGTTGGTGCGATGGAATATCGTGACCGGAGAGGTGGCCCATCTGCCCGATTAGCACAGCAGCACACGAGCACGGGCGGGTGGGGACTTGGTGCTGGCAATGAGGAAAAGGAGGACGATGACGACGACGACGAGACCATGAACTGGGATCAGGCGCAGGTAACTCTCTTATGGTTTATCTCATGGCAGACATTGATCTGGTTGAGACAGGCGGCCGTAGAACGGATGATTGGCATGAAACCCGAGTCGCCTACGGATATGCGTAGACGTGTAGGCTGATTATTATGTAATACAAGGTCACCTGAGTGCGACCACGTGATCGAATCGAATGTCATGGGGACGTCATCGACGGATGCCCCTATTCAAGGCAGGGTATATTAACCTGGCTTGTTCTCTCTCCTGATCATGTCTGGTGCGTCTGTTGACATCTCCTCCTTCTCGTCTCCTAACATGTGTGACCAGAACACACGAAAAACTCGACGCGCGTTGCTGCTGGTCTCAAGGCCGCGATCCACAACCCCCACGTCTCTGCGGAGGCAAAAGTGCAGGCCAAGGAGAAGCTAAAGGAGATGGGCCAAGAGGTAGAGCCCGATGACGAGTCTCACGGCATCGAAGAGTCCATGCGGGTGCTCGCCGGTTACAAGGCTACTCTGAGCAGTGCGTTTCACCTCATCCGCTGTGTAATCTCGTATGGCTTACACATCTCACAGACCCACACACCTCAGCGGAGGCAAAGGCGCATGCAGAAGAAATTCTGAACCAGGCAGCCGGTCACGAGAAACATCCTGATCATGCTAGCGGTTCGCACCAAACACGCGTGCTCGCAGGTTACAAGGCTTCCCTACACAGTACGTCGTGGACCCCAGGTTATGCTTACGCCCCTTGACCGTGTCCTCGGTAGGTCCGCGTGTATCTGAAGAATCAAAGCAACATGCACAAGAGTACCTAAGGGAGCATGGTGTGGAGGACTGAACGAGTTTGTTTTGTTTCGTGTTGCGGACACATTGTCTCGTCACTCTTGTTGTTATCGGGTAGAATTACGTCGATCCAGGGGGTCTATCTCGAGTATATTATCGTTTACTTGGCGACATCCTCTAATCTATTCAGCACCATCTCCACTCTGTTCTCCAGGCTGCCCACATTGCCAGCAACCGTCTTGCGATTGGCTTCTAAACTGGTCTCGACATCTGCAACCGCACTTTTCAGTGCCTCGAGTGCCTCTCTCGTCCGTCTCTGGTCCTCTTCGAGAGTTGCGATCGTACTTTGGAACTCGGCCGCAGATCCGTGCAGGGCCGAAAGCGTCCTCAGTCGGGTAAGAATATGTGGAATATGTGGCAAGGCTGGCGCGAGGCGCGAGAGCAAGGGGAGGACAGCATCCTGAGCAGGAGTAAGCACGGTCAACGCACCAGCACCCCCGCCGCTAGCTTGTTGGCGTTTTTGTGTTTGATTGGCAGAAGACACGCGTTCCAAGTCGGAGAGAAGTAGTTTGAGCCGCCTGGACACGGAATCGATGTGTCGCGGTTGGGTAAGCAGCGTGAGCTGATTGTTCAGTCGCATGAGCAGTGGTAAAAGTGGAGGCGTAAGGGGCGAGGCCTAAACAGAACGACAAGAATCAGCTCCCCACGACGGTAGACATCTGGCCATCTGTCTCACCTCGTCCACCGTCGCGTTCACAGACCCGACCAACTTCTCGAGCTCCCCGACCCGCTTGTCCATCTCTACGATGTTCCTTACCTCTGGAGCATCCTCATTACCTCTGGCTGTCCCACCCGCGACCTTTTCCTGATCGTCCTCTCCATCTTTGCTTTGCCCGTCCGTCACGTCGTCCTTGCCTCCACGCTCCCCAACGACGACACCGACCAATCTCCCTCTCCCTTCCCTCCCTCTTCGCACCTTCTCT
>JBBPKT010000677.1:0-15305 GCA_038089395.1 Pulveroboletus frians | reverse complement strand
GGAGGTGCTCAAAAGGGTTTATCACTACCTTGTTGGTACTAAGGGTTGGCAGCTGACCTACAGAACTCAGATGAGCAGTTTGGTGGGTTATGCCGATGCTGATAGAGTGTCGCAGGAACATCATCACGCCATCATGGGCTTTGCCTTCCTAGTTGATGGTGGTGCCATTCTCTGGGTCTCATGCATGCAGGAGTTTGTTACTCTCTCCACCACTGAGGCCAAGTATGTCACTGCAACACACACTGCAAAAGAGACAATCTGGCTTCATTGTCTCATTGCTGAGGTCTTTGGGCCACTCAAGGACCCAACTATTCTCTATGGCAACAACCAGTCTACCATTGCTTTGACCAAGGAGGGAAATTATCATACATGTACTAAACATTCACCAGGAGGTGAATGCCTTGAAGATCACCAACAACTTAACTCCTTGTCATGGGTACATATCATAGTTTAACTCCACTCCAGAGAGTGTATAAGAGTAGAATGTGACAGGATGGAGTTCATTGTTGGAGAATGCCAGTAATGGCATAGTCAGAGGCATCAGTCTTGACTGTCATCAGAGCATTGGGGTCCCAGTGCACAAGCATCAGAGCTGTAGTGAATGCATCCTTGAGACATTGGAAGGACTTATGACAATCCTCAGAGAAGTTTCATAGAACACTTTTATGAGTGAGTTGGGTGAGCAGAACCACAATATTGGAGTAGCTGCAGATGAAGCAGTGATAGAAGTTGGTGAATCCCAGGAAGGACTGGATATCCTTGACTTTCTAGGGTTCTAGCCAATCTAGAATTGTCTGTATTTTGTCTTTGGCCATAGAGAGGCTAGAGGGTGAAAGGATGTATTCAAGGTATTTGATGGTGTTGCTGTGCCATTTGCATTTCTTGGGTTCATTTCTCAGGTTTGCAATAAAGTCCATTGGTGTGGAGATGCCAGAGGACTTCTCAGACATACTTCCAGTGTGAGGTGGGGTTAGCAGAGTAGATAAGAATGTCATTGAGATATACTACTATGCTAACATCCAGCATATTAGCAAAAATGCTATTGATGAAACACTAGAAGGCAGTGGGGGCATTAGTGAGTCCAAATGGCATTACTAACCACTCAAAGGAACTGTAGCACATTCGAAATGAGGTCTTCCACTCATTTCCATTGGCCACACAGACCAGGTGATATGCATATTGGAGATTGAGCTTTGTGTATATCTTTGCTCTGTTGGGAGCCTCAAGGAGGTTCAAGATGTGCGGAGGTGGGTAGCAATCCTTTTTCATGATTTTGTTCAGGTCTCAGAAGTTGATGTATAACCAGAGGGAACTGTTTTTCTTTCAGACAAAGAGGATGGGTGTGGTGTGAGAAGAGGTGGATTGGTGGATGAAGCCGATCTGGAGATGTTCATCAAGGAAGTCCTGAAGAGCTCCCTGTTTGGAAGGTGAGATGGAATAGAGGTGACTGATGGGAGGTTCAGCACCTTCCTCAACCTCAATCTTAAGGTTAAAAGGCCTATGCAGAGACAAGGTGTCAACTTTGTTTTTACTAAAGGCATCTATGAACTCATGATACTCCAAAGGGACTTTTGAGAGGTCCAGAGTTTCATCAGGCAGAACATTGATGCACATAGTGCTATGATCACAGAGAGAATGGAGAAAGAGAGTGAAGGGTGTCAATCCTTCAAGCTTGCAGGCCTGGTAAAAGGTGGCAGTGTTGATGAAGGAGACCAGAGGAGACTGAAGTCCAGGAGCTAGGGGAGGATCTGAGAGTTCTGGTGAGGGTTTGCATGAAGAAGTTGGAGGAGCGACAGAGCTCACATCCAATGGGATGGAGGATGACATCGGGATTGGCAAATCTGTGAGGTTAGTTCAGAAGGATATACTATTTGTAGCCCAGTCAATCAATGGATTGCAGCAGGCAAGCCAGCAGTATCCAAGTACTATAATCCAATGAGGTAACATAAAATGTTTCAGAGGTGAATGTTCCCAAAGCAAAGGTCAAACAGAGATCTACAGTAGAGGAAATAGAGGAAGTGAAGGAACCATCAAAGAGACAGAGAAAAAGCATAGAAATGGTGTATGTAGGTATTTTATATTTATCTACAAAAGTGGAATCTATGAAACAGTGAGTAGAACTGGAGTCTACAAGTACAGATACATTGGAGATAGAAAAATTGGAGAGAGAAACTATAGGGCAGTGGGAATTCAGACCAGAAAAACTGGACACATTGAGATGGAGGATTGGAAAAGCATAGTCATCAGACTCAATGTGCCTCCCAACCTGTGCTGAAGGGGAGTTGCACTCTATTTTTTCACCTCTGAAGAAGCAGAGCTGGAGGCCAGAGCAGGAGTTATTGAGGCTGCTCTGGCCTTTGCAGCCCTAGAGGTGCTCTCCAGACATTCTTTGGTGGAGTGTCCAGAAAAGGCACAAGCCAAGCTTTAGATGGCACTACTACTTCTCAGGGAGAAGCTTGTCATCTTTGCCCAACTTGGTGGAGATCAAGTCTGCAGAGATGGACTCAGTCCCACTCTTCTTGTTGGCAGAGGAAGAAGAGGAGCCTTTGGACTTGTTGTCCTTAGGCTTACCGGAGATGAAGGTGGAGGTGGCAGCAGACAGATTGTCCTTGCCAGAGTTGGATAACTTGGAGGTAGAGATGGAGTTGCCAGAGTTCAATCTGGAGGCCTTGGTCATATGGGTGAAAAACTTTATCAGAGCACTCCTTGTCCCTAATCTTGGACTTGGCTAGCAAGTCAATTTCACTCAATGATATACTTGGATATGCGCTAGGTGTTGCATATCTAGAGGTACTCAAGCTGAGCTTTGGTATTTGCAACAGGGTCATGGGGCCTGAAATTAGACTGCAACTCATATAAAAATGTGTGCCAACTCTCCATCCATGTGGGTCAGAGGCCCAGCACTTCAAGTCTGAGGAGGTCCAGCTCAAATTATTTGAGTGTGGTCCCCTTGAGGTAGGACTGAGTGAAGGTTATCTTTGTCCAATCCTTGCAGTAGGTTCAGGGATTGGCCTGGAAGTGGAGTTTGCACTGAACCACAAATGGACGGAGTTTCTTCAGGTCTGTCCTATTGAACAGGTTGGGTTTCTGGACCTTGGGCTTCGAGCCTTCAGTTTTTTGTCATTGTAATGCTTGGTGGGTCATCCCCTTGATAGCATTGGCAAGTTGAGTGAAGAGTTCATAGGCAAATGGGACTTGGTTGCATTCTTCTTTGTCAGAGTTGTCTTTGTTAGGGTTGTTCCCACTGAAGGAGTCCTGATCAGAGTCCACATTGGAGGAGCTGGACAAGTCATGTCTGTCTGGGTCATTACCATTGCCCCTTCTGTATGAGGGCATCAGGGTGCCAGGTTGGACTTGGACAGATTCCTCATCATCCCATTCCTGAAACCCAATCAGAGAAAGCTTGGGGCTGAGAGTAAGCAGAATAGGTGTAAGTAGGAACAGAGATAGTCTGCTACATGCCTCAGAGATGAAGGGTGTAGTGATCATGGTACATGTGAAAAAGCTATGAAAATCTCCAGGGACTCCACAAGAGCTGCCAAAGGCAGTCTGCAGGATCTGCTCATGTTGTTGGACTTATTTCTCCTTGTTTGGCTCTCGTTATACTAAACTCATAGTTCCCTCTTCCATGTGCTCAATTGTTCTTTTTACTTCCAGAACATTCTTTGATTACTCAACAATCAGTCAGCCATTTATTCCTTCATGTTCTTTCAGTTTCTATACAATTACTCAGCATCCCTTCACTCTCGTATATAAACTCCCAAGTAGTACCCATGTCTTCCAGCTTAGACCTACTTGGCTTATCTAATCCTAACTCCTTTTCTTGTGTCTTCGCTTTACACTTGAGTGAGCACTTTAGCTCTTGCCTGCATCCCATCCCAATTACAAGGCATAGTCCTTGGTCCACCCATGTCAACAGGAAGTCCCTTGTCTGGTCACACCAGGACAAATCCCTGATTGTGCTGCTTGCAAGATACTCTCTTGTCTCAGCATCTTAGGACCTTCGCCATGTTCACACTTGACCCCCTGGGATCAAGTGTAACAGATTGAGCCTTAACAAGAGGGAGTATGAATATACTGTTAAGTTCTTCTGAACTCAAGTCTGGTTGGAGGTCTGAGAATTAGTGTATGAAGTTCATAGGAGGACAAACAGAGTTCAGAGTGGCAAGGGGGGTACTTAGGAGAATGTTGGCACAGGACTTATGTGTTGTGCTCTTGCCTAGGCTCTGTCCTTGTATTTCATAGAAGAGCAGGAGAGAGAGGAGAGAGAGAAGGGAGTCAGACAAAGGACAGGAGGAGACTAGTTTGATACTCATACTAAGGTATAGGAGAGAGTACAGGAGACTTATATACTAAAGTCTGGAGTTCAGATGGAGAAATGGAGAGATACATGGAAAGATATGTTAGATAAAAAAAAAGCATATGGTGAGGAGTAGTATACATAGAAGAAGACATATGGTGTGACAAAGGGTCTAATGTAGAAATGAAGGGTCAAGGATAAAATGAAGTGTTGAATGGAGACAAGGGGAATACTAAATATAGTAACTACAAAAGTCTGAGAGGAAAGAATGAAGTCCAGGTGCAGAGGCATGAGATCCAGGTTGTAGAGGTCCAGAGAAGGAGTGAGGGGTACAGAGGTATAGAGTTTGGAGTGGATATGACATGAAGGGTCTAAGGTAGTAATAAAGGGTCGAAGGTAAGAATGAAGGGTCAAGGGAAGACAAGGGGAGCACTAAATATACAGTGACCTCCAAAACTATTGCAATATTTGGTGAATTTTCATTGTCTAAGATATATAGCATGACAGTGTGGGAATCATGCTTAGTCATAGTGGGACTAAATATAGTGCATGCTCTTGGCTACATGATTGCCCCCTATGTCATGTGATTTGGCTTAGTGGCTGTGAAGATATACCAATTTCAAAACAGTAATACCATTGCAATAGTTTTGCACCTTTTATAAAAAAATATGAAATCTTATTGAAATCACATAATAATTTGGTAATGTTTGGTTATACAAATAAAGATAATATAAATATTATATCTGAGTTTGAAATAGCTCTCACACATCTTTATTTCCAATCACATTATCATAAAATCCATTTCTCTTACTTAACAGAATACTATTCTCTTTATGCTTAATGCTGGTCACTCTCTTGCCATTGGATCTGCAACTCATCTCTATGCTTCTACCATCTCCAGACTTCACTTCAAGAAGTGTTCTGAGCTTCAGAAATCTATTGGAGGTCATCCATCCAAGCTTTCCTCTGCTAATATTCATTATGGCATTTATCTTATTTCTTCTGGAAAGGCAGAGAATGCTGTTCAGGTGACCAAGGCTCTTACCAATATTGTCAATACACCTCTCTTCACCACCACAGTACACTAGCACTTGAAGAAGGCTGGTATGAAGGCTATGGTCAAGTCAAAACATCCTTTTTTTCAGCAAAGCATTGCAAAGCTCATCTGAATTTTGCCTATGCTCATAAGGATTGGACTGTGGAGGATTGGAAGAAGGTGATATGGTCTGATGAACCTAAAATTAACCACCTAGGGTCAGATGGGCACAAATAGGTATGGAAAAAGGCAGGTGAGGGGCTCAGTAATAGAGTAGTGAAAGGAACAGTCAAGTTTGGAGGTGGTTTCTTAATAATGTGGGGCTGTATGAATTGGCAGGGAGTTGGATATGCTGCCAAGATTGATAGTAGGATGGATGGAGACCTTTACCTTCAAATTTTGAAGGATAAACTCCTGAATACCTTGGAGTATTATGATCTTAATCTTTCTGACATCATCTTTTAGCAGGACAATAATCCTAAGCATATCTGCAGAAAGGTCAAGGAGTGGCTGGAAGAGCAGGTTTCAGGACTATGATATGGCCTGCACAGTCTCCTGATCTAAACCCCATTAAACATCTATGGAGTTATCTGAAAAGAAGGCTAGCAGATCATGAAGACCCTCCTACTGGAATTGATGCATTGTGGAAAAGAATTCAGGAGGATTGGAAGAAAATACCACCTAAGGAGTGTCAGAAGTTGATTGAGAGTATACCTAGGAGGGTTGAGGCAGTACTCAAGGCAAAAGGAGGCTATACCAAGTACTAATACATTCAAAATAGCAAAAGGTGCAAAACTATTGCAATGGTACTACTGTTTTGAAATTGGTATATTTTCACAGCCACTGAGCCAAATCACATGACCTAGGGAGTAATCATGTAGCCAGGAGCATGCACTATATTTGGTTCCACTATGACTAAGCATGATTCCCACACTGTCATACTCTATGTCTTAGACAATGAACATTCACTAAACATTGTAATAGTTTTGGAGGTCACTGTAGTAACTACTGAAGTCCAAGGGAGAGGAACAAAGTCTGGGTGTGGAGATACATATAAAGTTTGGGGTACAGAGGTTCAGAGAGGGAGTGAGAGGTTTGGAAAATGGAGTTCAGAGCAGATATGACAACATGTGCAATTGTTGCACAGGACAAACAGAGGGTAACATCATCAAGAACCATATGTAATTAAGCATAGTAAATACATGAGATAGATTATAAGTACAAGCAATGTAAGTATGAAGGACACATGGGGATAGGACCAAGCAGAGCACTCTTGCTAAATGGTGAACCAATATAACAGACCCATAAGAGTTTGGGCAGCACTCCTTGCAAGAGAAAAACTTTTTGAGGGTGTGGTGGATGGGTGCACAACAGCTGCTATTGGAAAGTAGTATGGTGAGTGATGGCATGTGATGGCACTCAACAGTGTGTGTGAAGTGGTGAAAGGAGAAAGCCCACCACTTTGCTTACTCATTTACAATTTTCTAATATTATCACATGTTATCTTTTTGTTATTTGTTATTTAATTCTGGCAGTCATATTATGTTCTAATTTGATAGTCACATGCAACTGCAACTGTGAATGATTAGGGCAAAACAGAGTTGTCACAGTTGCAGTTACAGTTGCACATGACTTCCAAATTAGGGCATAATGTACTTAGTCAAATCAAATAAACAAAAGATAGCATGCAATATGAGATAGCACTAAAATCTAGCAAGCAACATCACTGCTTGTTCCTCCCCCCCATCTACTCATTTGCTACCCTGACCAGCCAGCCTGACACCCAATCTCTACTCCACTCTGTCCATTTGGATTACTCTCAGTAGCTTAGGAGCTACTAGATCAATCATGTCTAACAAGAAATCCAAGATCTCACTACCTGAAGTCCCTTGGAGTGAGAATAACTATGCTCATATGTGGAGCCTCATTGTGGAAATTAGTAAGCCTGCCAACTACAAGGTTCTCTTTGGCAAAAAGAATAAAAATGAGATATATTTCATGATTTAACTTTGTTCTTTCTGTTTTGATTTCCCTAGAACACATATGGAGAGTCAAAAGCCAGCATTTACAAGTGTATTACTGCTGCTGTTCTCCCAGATTACTATGGTATGGATGCTACTGTGACTGGTGATCATATTAAGAGCAAATTGGAAAGATAAGTGTATACTTTGAATAATTATGATCATTCTCTCTAATATTTATAGTGTCACTGTTACAATTTATGCCTATGCTTTATTTTTCCTTCCTCTGTTACTGGACTTATCCCTCCTGTCATATCCATCAATTCAGAACTCTGGACACAACTCTGGATCCAACTCCAGACTCCTTTCCTGCAACCTCCAGTGCATTCTCAATGAGTTTATATCCCTGATACTTCAGATACTCTATATTTGGTGTTACTTGTTCTTATTGTTATATTCCATTTCTTGCTTATAGTACATAGCCACTAGCTTCACTCCAGTTCACCCTCCATCCCTGTGCTTTGCTTAAGAGCACAGCTCCGGTACACTTAGCATCCACCCTCTGGACTCTAACTAAAACATATGTTTTGCATCTGTATATAAGTCTCCACACTTCTGTTGTAGATATCTCAGTTCAAATATCATCTTAAACTCTCTGGTTTCTGACCCTCTGACCCCCTTGAGTCCCTGGACTCTCATCTGACCCATCCTCAACCTTTGTTACTTGCAACAAGGTCAACTCTGACCCTACTTTGTTCTCCAAAATTACAGGACCACCTGGACTTGTGACAAGGGTGCACCATATAAGGTGAAGCCAAGTCCTGTCTGAACTCCAGCTGTCCCAGAGTTACCTTCCAGAAATCCAGTTTTAATAGTATATTCAAACTCCCTCTTGTCATAAGCCTTAACTCAATTTATCTACCATGGCCACTTGCATCACGTGCTCCAGAACATGCACTGTTGGCACAAACCCACCTCTATCCCTGCATTTAACCCACTTAGTGTGTTCACAAGCAGTCATTGAGGCCCTACCCTCATTGACCAATTCCATAGTTTCTCCACTCACCATACTCTGACATACATCTCCTAGACTCATGCCCTCTAGCACTCACTAACTCTGAATGCACATCATGGAACTCATAGATGATGAATCCTCATTGTCTAACCTGTCACAAGATCAAGACACCCCTCACATATCACCTAACTGTCCTAGAAGCCCAGATGGTTATGGAAGCGACTCCTCTGACGAAAACCCCAACTTCCCTGAGCTTGGACCTGAGAACAGTGACAACAAAGAGATACCAGGAAGCGAAGATAACAAGCAAGTCCCCCAGGATATGCTTATTCTCCTCACTGACACAATCTGTGGCCTTGCCCACTCCTCTCATTGATGCCCTGCTGATAGCACCCCCACACCAAGGTCCAAGAACCAGATCAGTTTAACAGAACTGACCCCTGGAAGCTCTGGACATTCCTAGTCCAGTGTGAATTAAATTTCTAAGACCATCCTAAGGCCTTCCAGATGGACCACACCAAAGTCACATTTGCACAGTCCTATCTCAAGGGGATGGCATTGGAGTGATTCAAACTGTCCTGTCTAAATGGACAATTTCCAGGAATTTGTCCTGGAGTTACAGACCAACTTTGGACCCCACAACCCCATTGGTGACGTAGAACACCAACTCAATCATCTATCCATGAAGAACTCCCAGCAAATCAACAAGTATGTGGTTGAATTCAACCTCATTGCTTCACAAGTCTGAGGCTATGGAGAAGGTGCCCTCAGGCATCATTTTTACAATGGTCTCCCCAACCAAATTAAGATGAGATCTCTCATATTAGAAAACCACCAACCCTCTCCAAACTCCAGACCCTGGCTCAGGCCATTGACATGCACTATTGGGAGCACAAGTTGGAAGTCAACCACCAGGCAAAGCCATCCACTAACCCCTCTGCCAAATCTGATAAGACATCCAGCTTCAGAAACCACCAATCCAGAAGCAACTCTAACTCTGGTGGCCCTAAGGAGTCCAAGAACTCCAAGGAAATGTCTATCACCACATCCACCACCCCCAAGCCCAATCTTTCCACCAAGTTAGGAAAGAACAGCAAGCTCACCACAGCCAAGCAAAAAAGATACTTTGACTTGAAGCTTTGCATGTTCTGTGGCCAAGATGGTCACATGGCTAAAGAGTGCCCAAAATCCACCTCCAAGACCACTAAGAGTTGAGCAGCCAAGGCTGCAACTCCAGAAACCAAACCAGAGACCTCCTTGGAGGCAAAAAAATAGAGTGCAACCTCTAGGACTCTGCATGGTCTGGGGATTGCATTGACTCAACTAGTGCACCAAAGAAGATCTAGCTCAACACATCCACTTTTTCTGATCCTTGCTCTCTCACCCCCTTCATCACTATATGTGAATAGGATATTCCTCCTTTTCCTGTGCTTGTAAACTCTGGATCCTCTGATGTTTTATAGATATAAAATTTGTTAATAAAAACACTCTTTTGACCTACTCCATACCCCACTCCAACTCTGACTTTTTGACAGAACATCCAACTCCATCATCACTCAAGCCATTAACCTCACCATCCACTTTGAAACCAGCAACATCACTTTAACGACATTATATGTCACTCTGCTAGATGGATCCTGCTCATTGGTTCTGGGACACAACTGGCTCACCCACTTCAATCCATTGATTGATTGGGTTGCAAGCAGTATTTCATTTCAGCTATCTGAGCATCCCATGCCTGCAAATCCGAGCTCACCTCTGTAGCCTCTGGATTCACCTCCTCCAGCTGACCCTGTCACATCCAATCCACCAAGTTTCTCTGAACACAAGGCTCCACCCATCTCCTTCATAAGTGCCCCCACTTTTGTGTTGGCCTGCTGCCTCCAGGGCTTCACCCAGTTCAGCCTGCAAATCCATCCTCAGGAATCCAAACTCTGGTCAGCATCTGCTGATCCAGTTCCTCTTCCAGCACCAGTTGACCTATCAGAATTTCTCTGGATTACCACAACTTCACAGATGTGTTCAGCAAGAGCAAGACATCCATACTCACTCTGCATTGCAAACATGATCTGATGATCAACCTGGAGGAAGGTACCTTCCCTCCACTGGGCACCCTCTACTCTCTCTCTCCCTCTGAGCTTGAGGCTCTCTGGATGTTCCTCAATGAGCATCTCAAAAACAGGTTTATCCACCTATCCTTCTCTGCTCATACTGCTCTGGTCCTCTTTGTCTGCAAGAAGGATGGATCTCTCTGCCTCTGCATCAACTTCCGAGAACTCAACAAGATCACAAAAAAAGATCATTACCCACTCCCCTGCATCTCTGAACTCCTCGATACTCCAAGCTGCACCAAGATCTACACCAAGATTGACCTCTGGCATGCATATCATCTGATCTGCATTGCTGAGGGCAATAAATGGAAGACCTCATTCCAAATGCACTAAAGATCATTTGAATGGCTCATCATGCCATTTAGTCTGACAAATTCTCCTGCGGCATTCTAGCGGTTTGTTAACTTGATTTTTGCTGATCTCCTCGATGTTTGCATCATAGTTTATCTGGACAACATCCTGATCTTCTCCAAAGACAAGGCCTCCCACAAGGAGCATGTCTGGGAAGTTCTCCAGAGACTCTGTAAACATGATTTTTATATGAAACCTGAGAAGTGTGAATGGAATACTGACTCCACTGAGTACCTTGGCTACCAGCTATCTCCCTCTGGCCTGACAATGTCTGATAACAAAGTCATGGCTATCCAGGAATGGCTAGTACCTTGGAAATTCCAGGACATCCAGTCTTTTCTCAGTTTCACAAACTTCTACTGACAATTTATCACTAATTACTCTGATATCGTCATACCCCTCACTTGCCTTACTCATAAGGGCACCCTGTAGCTTTTTGACAACTCATGCCTTGCTGCCTTTCAGTCCCTCAAGGACACCTTCACCTCCACTCCTATCCCAGTCCATTGGACTCCAGACACTCCACTCATAGTAGAAACCGACACATCTGACTACACCATCACTGGTATCCTTTCCATCCATTGTCCAGATGAGGAAATCCAGCCTGTCACCTTCTACTTCTAGACATTGTCTGCTCTGGAGCTCAATTACAACACCTATGACAAGGAGCTTCTTGCTATCTTTGAGTCCTTCCAGACTTGGAAACATTACCTTGAAGGATCTGGCACTCTGGTTGACATTGTCACTGACCACAAGAATAAGAATCTTGAGTACTTTACCACCACCAAGCTCCTGACCTGCTAGCAAGCCCAGTGGTTGGAGTTCCTCTCTCAGTTCAACATGGTGGTGCATTTCTGCCCCAGATGCCTTGATGCAAAACCTGATTCCCTCACTAGATGCTGGGACGTCTACCCCAAGGAGGGGTATAAGGACTATGCTTGTGTCAACCCACACAATTTCTGCTCTGTTTTCACCCAGGAACAACTTGCTGCATCCCTCCAGGCAACCTACCTTGTGACCTCCATCCTTTAGGCTAGCACTTTCCTCAATGTTGACTCCATCCTCTAGGCTAGCACCCTCCTCAATATTGACTCCATTCTCTGAGCTAGCACCCTCCTCAATGTTGACTCCATCCACAGTGATATTCTATTCACCCTCACATCCAACCCCCTGTCCGTCATTCACATGTCCACCTCTGAACCTGACTCATGATGGTCAGTCAATGCTGACAGATTCCCTCGTCTAGATAACTGAATATATTTTTCAGACTCAACAGATCTCCATCTCCAAGTCCTCCAGTACAAGTATGACCACCCACTCTCCAGATACTTTGGCCAAAACCACACCTTGGAACTGATCCACTGCAAATATACGTGGCCCAGTATCAGGACATTCATCAAGGAGTATGTTTCCTCCTGTACTGCCTGTGCATGCACAAAGATCCCCAGACATCATCTCTATGGACTGCTCAAGCAGCTTCCAGTCCCAAAAAAACCATGGAACTCCATCTCCATGGACTTTATTGAACAGCTCCCATTCTCCTCCAGATTCACAGCCATCCTCCTTATCATGGATCACCTTTTCAAGCAATATATATTCATTCTGACACACGACACAATTATGTCTCTGGAATTGGCCAAACTGTTCCTTCTCCATATCTTCTTCAAGCATGGAGTCCCTTCCTATGTCACCTCCAATCGAGGTTCAGAGTTCATCTCACACTTTGTCCACTCACTTGGTAAGACCTTAGATATCCAGCTCCATTTCACCTCTGGATACCATCCAGAAGGTGATGGACAAACCAAACAGATGAATCAAACCCTGGAGTAGTACCTCCAGATTTATTTTAACTACCAACGGGACAACTGGTTTGAACTCCTGCCCCTCGTGGAGTTCATGTACAACAGTTCTCCAAGTGCCACCACTGGTATTTTCCCATTCTTCACCAACAAAGACTACCACCCAAATATCATGGTTCACCCCAAGCATGCACCTTCACACAAGCACATGAATACTCTATTGACCTTGACTCCCTCCATGCTTTCCTCCAGGAAGAAATGGCTCACACCCAAAAGCAATACCAAGGTCCAGTGGACACCAAGCAGATTCTGGCACTGGACTTCAAAGTCAGTGACCTGGTGTTCATAAAGGCAAAGTACTTCTGCTCCACATGACCCTCCAAGAAACTATCCAAAAAGAACCTAGGGATATACAACATTATCACCAAGGCTGGAACCCATTCCTTTACCCTGTTATGAATCCCACTGCACCTAACAATTTCTCCCACACTCCTTTATCACATTCCTTCCATCCTCACACTCCTTAAGTCATGTGACCTCCATGAGGCTGATCACATGACCAGTCACATGATGAGTCCAGACTCTGACATCATCCATGACATCATATCTCAAGGATACCATGTGTAGATGATCTTAGATCCCTTCCCAATTGGATCTCTATGGCACTCCCATGCCACCCCCTAGATCCCCAGATCCAATCTAATATCCCCTTATGTAGCATACTATCTATCTCCATGGATCTAGATTCAGATCTCAGGGTTTGCCTCACAGCAGCCTTGTACATTTCATCTCCATCTATTCTTCCATTCTCTTCTCACATTCATTACCATACTGTCGTTACCTTCCCATGTATAGTAGTGTACAGCTTGGTCCATGTGTGGACACAGGCAATATATAAAGCCAGTGGCCTAAAGCCAGGAATCCCAGCTTTAGCCACTTGTCAATTGGCTCCTCCTCTGTCTACTAAGGGCTTGGTCTTCAGGCCTTGTCCCTCATAAAGGCTCTATAATGGTTCCTGCTCTGGCTAGCCTCTGTTACAGGCATTCTTTCTCTGCCAGGTAGCTCCATCATCAGCTGACCCTCTTTTGGTTATCTAGCCAATGGATTCATTCAGATCTTGGTGAATGTGCCAATTCATTCACAACATGCCCTTCACCTTCTGGAATCTATGAAGTCTGTCCACCCAGTGAAAGATAGATAGTGGGTGTGGAGTGATGTGAGTGAGGTCAAGTTTCCTTGTTCCAAGGGGTCCTGTGGAGAGTTAGTACCAGGGACAGACAACTATGACTGACCTCAGTGCGCAAGAGCGGGAAAAGATGGATCTGGTTGATTTTCTGGTCAGGAAACTAATAATCCAGTTGACAGTGAGGACCGGATGCATGTGGATGTGGATGCAGATGGGACAGGATTGAGGGCAATAGGAGTTGAAGGCACAAGAACTTGACGAAGACAAAGGAAACTGATGATGATGGAAATGAAACAGATAATGATAGGAGAAATTGACAATGATGGGAGAAAAACCTGACCAAGGATGAGGGTCAGATATGAATGAGGGGTCAAGGACAAGGACCCAGAAACTGACAATGACAAGGAAAAATGGTGTTGAGGATGATCTCAATAACAAGGAGAGGGACTTTGGATAATGGGAGATGATCAGTGAGAAGCAAACTGATGAGATTCAAGATCTCAATACAACACATTTATAGTCTGGGCATTTCCCTGGACTTTGTATCTATGACAACCACTGAGGCCCTATAAAGGGATGCTTGAATCTAAGTAGCAAGATGGCAAGAAAAGCAAAGTTGTAGTGGGAAGTTAAACAAGAGATAGCACTGATGAGTGATAGATATAAATATGCAATCTGGTAGACAGAACTGGACTGGATGAAATGGATACATACAAGTTTGGAACTGGATGGATGGCATGGATAATTGGATGAATGAAATGTGAAACAGACTGACCTTGAGATGGTATGGATCAACATTGGATGCAACTAGGATGCTTGATAGACACCTGGATGAGCTGAAAAAAATAACCTACAACCATAGGAGGCTGCAGGCTCCTACACTGGTCTTCCATGTTTCCCAATTGGAACTATTCATTCCAAACAAAATTCCAAATCACACCCAACCTCCATCACCTCTGATTGAAATAGATGGTGAACCAGAGTATGAGATATCAGAGGTTCTCGACACTAAGTTTGATAGACGAAGGAAGAATTGCAAGTTGCTGTACTTGATATGTTGGTCCAGATACAAAGGAACCAACGAGGAAACTTCATGGTTACCAGCCACAGAGCTCAATTATGCTTCCAAACTTGTCTCAGAGTTCCATCTCCAGTACCCAGACAAGCCTGGACCTCACATGGCTTGACAAAACCCTCTTCCCCTATTCCCAGGTACCTAGCTACACCTCCACATCTACCTCTAACTTTACCTCCACTTCTTTCTCATGCTCCTCTGCCTCCTTCACTTCCACTGCCAACTCCTCTAACTTCACCCCTGTTCATTCCACATCCCAACCCCCTCTGTACACCTCCTGTGTCTTCAACTCCACCAGCCTCTCTAGCAGATAGTTCTGCCAGTCAAGGTGATGAATGATGCGACACATCTGTCCCCCAAGCTCCCTCCCCATCTTCTTCACCTCCACACTCCACTCACTCACCTCTGATTCCTTTGAAGCTCTCACCTCCAGCACCTTTGAATGTGTCTTCTTACAAAGCAACTTCACCT
>JBBPKT010000676.1:0-15306 GCA_038089395.1 Pulveroboletus frians | reverse complement strand
TGACTCTCATCAGACTGAGGTGAGACCTTAGTCCTCGTACCCTTACAGTTACTAATTACCTGTAGACCATCCTACAGGTACATAATACATGTAGTCCTGACTCTCATCAGACTGAGACCATCCTACATTATACTTCGTCAGTATTGCAGATATATACAGTTCCTGTGAGAGTGCTATTGTCTGAGCCTCACAATCATGGGTAATCTTCATCCCAAGCAACCAATGAATTGGCCCCAGGTCTGTGATTTTGAATTGACGGCCAATTTCCCCTTTGAACTCTCAGATGAGCTCTTTTGAGCTTCCAGTCACAGTGCAATCATCAACATGAGATGCAAGGATTAATAGGTGCATACCAATCCAGGTGATGAAAACACCCCAATCAGCATCCATGCACCAGAAACCCAGTTCCTTCAACTTTGCACACAGCCATTTGTACCATTTGAGCACACCCTGTTTTGACCTGTACAGCACTACTTGTAGCCTGGTGACAACATCATGCCTTAGTTTGTCATAGCCAGGAAGCAACTTCATAAATATAACTTCATTGTTGTTGAGCTTACCATTGAGGAAAGCACTCTGGAAGTCAAAAACATCAATCTCCCAGTCATATTGGGCAGCTATGGCAAGGATGAGTTGGAGTGACATGAGATGGGCAATGGGGGCATAGGTTTCATAGTAATTGATGCTGTGGACTTGGGTGAACCCACGCACAACCAAATGGGCCTTATACTTATCAATTTCCCCAGCCGCATTCTTCTTGATACGGAATAACCACTTACAGTTGACCATGTTTGTTCCTTTTGGTGGCTGGTTGATGACATCCCAGGTATATGCAGCCTTGAGGCTATTCATTTCTGCTTGTACAGCCTTGTCCCAACATGACCAATCAGGTCACAACCATGCCTCATCTAAGGTAAGTGGCTCCAATACTTCCTCAAGTCCCGTTTTGGCTAACATTGCATAAGCAGCGCTTTCATCGTCCCATGTCATCACTACATGCCCACCACCCTCATTACCATGTCAGATTTGGGCAACCATGCATGCAGCCATGACGGCCCCAATCCCTTTGTCCTTGTGTGCCTCTGTACATACAACCCCATTTGTATCTGTTTCATCTTTTTTCTTTCATCCCTTTCACCCTTTGTGGTCACCTTGCCTTTGTACTGCCAAGTGGCAACATAACTATTTAGTTGCCTGTTTTCCGACACACACCTCAGCACATTTGCCCATCGCAACAACTGAGGTGAGTATATAGTCTGTGCTACGAATGACCATACTTACGACTTGGGTAGATCCTTGCTCACAGGTAATACCATAGTACGTTTGCCCGTCGCAACGACTGAGACCCTTGCTTGCAGTTCTCCCTCACATGTCTCCTCTCGTAGCCTTTTCAGGTTATGAGCCCCGACCTCCTCAGGTAAAACAAATCGATCAAACACCTCACGAACATGACTACTACAATTCCGCTCATAACTGATACCCTCCCCAACAATGTTCTGAAGCTTGATGTCAAAGGAACGAATTGGGTGATCTTTTCTTTCCGCTTCCAGGTCGCTGTCGAAGCCAAAGAAATGTGGGGTCACTTCAACGGCACTGCCACTAAGCCAACGACACAAACCCCACCAACGGCTGACGAAAAAGCAGATGTTGATAAGTGGAAGAAGAACGAGGGAATATCCAAGCACCTACTCACTCAACACATTCCAGATTCGACCGTGTTGAAAGTGAGGAAGCTGGCTACCGTGGAATTGATGTGGAAGGAGATATCATGCAAGTATGTATACGGAGAAAGGGGCGTACGCACAGACTGAGCTCTGTGCTCAATTCCTGGAACCTAGGCTGTCAAAAGGTGGCGACATTTGCCAGTTCCTCGACGACCTACGAATGAAGCACAAGAAGCTAGTGTCAGTAGGGGTGGACATCGACGAAAAAGATTACCACTCCATGATCATTCGATTGCTCCCAAATTTGTTGGCGAACTCTGCGTCCGCACAACTTGCAGCTGCCCGCCTGTACGCAAGCACTAAGACCATCGACCCTGACACCCTGATCTCGCTTATCAGCAAAGAGTCCGACAGGTACAAGGTGAAGGGTACAAACTGCAGCGACCAGAAGGATCGCAATGAGGCCATGGTGGTGACACCTCCCTCCTGAGCACCCAGGCATCGGAGAAAAGGTCATCGATCAGAAAAGTCAAAACGACACTACTGGACCTGTGGTTTGGAGCAGCACCTTGCTGCCAAATGCGATAAGAAACCAATGGGTGATAAAAAAACCTTGCACCGTGCCAATAGTGCACATGTAGCAGCAGTTGAAGACGATGACGACGGGGTTTTTGGTGTCATCAGTGACGAGGAGTCCTTGTCTGACTTGGAAAGCGATGAAGACTCTTTACCGGACTTGGAGAGTGTCAGCAACGAAGATTCCCTGCTGGACTTGGATGGCGTCAGTGATGACGAATCTACGATGAATCTCGACAACGTCACCTCTAGTGATCGTTGGGGTTCCTTTTTTGACATTGAGGAAGATTCTCCTGACGACCTCTTTTCGGATGCAGGTGATGATGGCCCCTGGGGCTGTGGTTGGGATGATGAGTCCTCTGACAGCGATAGTGACTCTTCTATAGGTGACTTTGCAGCACCCACTATGGGTGATGACCATCTTGCCACATCTCAAATGGAGCTATACGACTCCGGAACTATGCGCCACCTCACTCCCGATCGCGACTGTATGACGAATGTCCATGACATCCCACCAAAATCTTTCACAGCGGCAAACCAACAGCGTTTCACTGCAACAAGTGTTGGTAACTTGGTTATCGATGTACCTAACGGGATGACAATATTGCCACTACATCTAACAGAAGTGCTGTACTCACCAGAGGTCGGGTATACCCTCATGTCCATTGGGCGGCTCGACAAAATGGGCCTGTCCACAACTTTTGTGAATGGATATTGCACTATTCATGGCGCCGACGGTGAGACGATCAGAAAGATTCCTCGTTCTGGGAAGGGTCTGTATCGTGTCGTACACGATGGTGATCATGCAGCTTCTGCCACTGAGCGAGTTACCATCTTGGAGTTGCACCAACGGCTTGGACACATCACGCTGTCAGCTGCTCAGAAGCTCACAGAGCGGGGCCTAGTTAGTGGGCTTATTCTTGATCCCGCCCAAGATGACCATGGCTTCTGTGAGTCGTGCATCTATGGTAAAGCCACTCACAAGCCCATTGCTAAAGTGCACGAGGGGCCTTGGGTGACGGCCACTGGGGACATCGTTTTTACGGATGTTTGGGATCCTGGTCCCGTTACCACTGTTGGCAGCTGACGATACTATGTCACCTTCACTGACGACCACACTCGCCTTACCCACCTATATCTCATCCGTCAGAAGAGCGACACATTTGCGACTTACCGTCTTTTCGAGGCTTGGTTAGACCATCAGTTGGCCGCAAAGGTCAAGCTCCTCCACTCCGATCGGGAGGGCGAGTACCTGGGTAAAGAATTCGTCTTGTACCTTGCGCAACAGGGAACAGTTCAATGGCTTACCGCTCGTAACACACCTCAGCACAATGGCATAGCCAAGCGTCTGAACTGAACAATTCTAGAACATGTCCGTGCGATGCTCCACGATAGCGCATTGCCCAAATTTCTGTGGGGGGAAGCTGCTCGCCACGTCGTCTGGCTGAAGAATTGAACGCCCACCCATGTCCTTGATGGTAAATCTCCATATGAACTTGCTTTCGGCCAGACCCCCGACCTTCGCAGTTTGCGCGCCTGGGGTTCTGTCGTGCACGTTCAAACTGGGGATGGGACGAAGCTTGGTGGCCATGTCGACATGGGACGATGGGTCAGTATTGATGATCGGATGGAGTACACCTGTCGTGTGTATTGGCCCAAGACCCATGCTGTTACGGTCAAGCGGGATTTCTATTTCGATCCAGCACTGGGTGCCACTGAGGGGGAGAAAGAGATCCTATTGGCCAGTGGTACCCCAGCACAGCCTCCCATTTCCAACAGCGCACCGCCCTCGGCTAGTGCACTGCCCTCGGCAAGCACTGCCATGCCACCATCTGATGCCACATCACTGCTGCCACTCGTTCCCACCCCAGCTGCCCATCTGACCACACCATCGGCACCTCCTGATGCACCTGAACCACGTGCCCACCAAATTTGGAAGCCAAGTCAGCGTGTCCTCAACATTTTAGGCGGCAAGGCCGCTTTGTCCAATCTCCCTCGCAGCGTACTCGTTTTCCCATCACCTCCAACCATTCCACAGCCTGAGGCAACCACTCCGAATGCACAGCCCACGGACCAAGCAGCCGTAACAACCGATAACAGGTATGATCTCGACTATGATGATTGCAAGCTGACAATGCTTGTGGAACAAGCACATACCATGGCCGAGTCACTCGAACCGACAACACTCGCTGATGTGTGCTCCCGCCCTGATTGGGCTAGCTGGGAATGCAGCATCAGAGAAGAACTCAACATGTTGGATAAGGCCGGCACCTGGGCTCTCGTAGAATCACCACCTGGAGCCAACATAATCAGTTCCAAGTGGGTCTTTCATGCAAAAAAGGATGCCGCCGGGAACATTGTCCGACACAAAGCCTGCCTCATTGCCCAGGGATTCTCCCAAGTCCCTGGAGTCGATTATTTCGACACCTACACTCCGGTGGCAAAGCTCGCCTCAATTTGAACCGTCCTGGCACTCGCAGCCTGCTATGACTTGGAGCTCCACCAGGTCGACATCAAAGACGCATATCTCAACGGTACGTTGAATAACGATGAAGTCATTTACATGCGCCAGCCCCCCAGGTATGTAGACCCAGACCATCCACATCACGTTTGTCACCTGCGATGCACCCTATACGGTCTCAAGCAGAGTGGACGCCGATGGTATCAACAACTGGTGGAAATCCTAGTTACCAACATGCATTTCTGACAATGCAAAGTGGACCAGGCCATGTTCATCAAATGGGACGGTGTTGCGCACATGATCATCGTGGTACACATGGATGATTGCACCATCGCAGCCACATCTACAGCCCTCATTGCTGATGTTAAAATGCAGTTAGGACGTTTCGTTGAAGTAACGGACCTTGGGGAGCTTCACTGGCTCCTCGGCATCGAGGTGAAGCGAGACTGCAGCACCCGTGAACTCATGCTTTCGCAGAAGTCGTATATTGAGTCCATCCTCTGACGCTTCAATTTCGATGATGTGAAGCCCATATCTTCACTGATGGAACCCAACGCCAAACTCACCAACGACCAGTCCCCAATGACTGCCTCAGAATACACTGCGATATGTGCTATTCCATATCAGGAAGCCATAGGTTCACTGATGTATGCAGCGCTTGGCACGCGACTGGATATTTCATATGCCATCGCCCAGGTATCGCGCTTCACGACAAATCATGGGTCTGTTCATTGGGATGCTGTCAAATATATCTATAGATACCTTCTAGGTACCAAAACACTCCGACTGACATATGGCAGTGATGAAAGAGTCCTGATGGGCTATACCGAAGCCAATGGCAGCGTAACTGAGGATTGCTGTGCCATTTCAGGGTACACTTTTCTCATTAACGGAGGAGCCGTCTTGTGGAGTTCCAAGAGACAAGAGATTGTGTCATTGTCCACCACGGAGAGCAAATACATTGGCGTGACACATGCTTCCAAGGAAGCCCTCTGGCTTCACACCCTCATCAGTGATCTCTTCACCCCACTCGTTGAACCCACCATGCTTTTCTTCGACAATCAGTCCACCATCGCCCTCACCAAAGATCACCAATATCACGTGCGTACTAAGCACATCGATGTGCAACTCCACTTCATCCAATGGGTTATCGACGACGGCAAGCTCCGTCTCATTTTTTGTCCAACCAGTGACATGATCACTAACATCTTTACCAAAGCCCTTCCATCTCTGAAGGTCAAGCACTTCGCTGCTGAACTCGGACTGCGCGCCGCTTGAGGGGGAGTGTCAGATTTGGGCAACTGTGCACACAGCCATGACGGCCCCAATCCCTTTGTCCTTGTGTGCCTCTGTACATACAACCCCATTTGTATCTGTTTCATCTTTTTCCTTTCATCCCTTTCACCCTTTGTGGTCACCTTGCCTTTGTACTGCCAAGTGGCAACATAACTATTTAGTTGCCTGTTTTCCGACACACACCTCAGTACGTTTGCCGTCGCAATGACTGAGGTGAGTATATAGTCTATGCTACGAATGACCATACTTACGACTCGGGTAGACCCTTACTCGCAGGTAATACCATAGTACGTTTGCCCGTCACAACGACTGAGACCCTTGCTCGCAGTTCTCCCTCGCATGTCTCCTCTCATAGCCTTTTCAGGTTATGAGCCCCGACCTCCTCAGGTAAAACAAATCGATCAAACACCTCACGAACATGACTACTACAATTCCGCTCATAACTGATACCCTCCCCAACAATGTTCTGAAGCTTGATGTCAAAGGAACGAATTGGGTGATCTTTTCTTTCCGCTTCCAGGTCGCTGTCGAAGCCAAAGAAATGTGGGGTCACTTCGATGGCACTGCTCTCCCCCTTGACCTCATTGCCACCACTCCCAGGACCACCACCAGGTGCAGGACCATCAGCCACATCAGCCGGCTCGACACTGATGACACCATGAGGCAAGGTGCATCCACCTAACTGTCTGTCGTGGGTGCCAGTGTGCTTATGCAGCATCCGAATATAGGGTGACTCTGTCTGCTAATGAGTCAAGCAATGAGGTAACGGTGCAGGCTCAGGATCCATGGAAGCAGGTGAGGGAGGGTGAGATGCAAGGGCAGGCTGAGGAGCCATGAGACCACATGTGCCCAATCTATTCAGATCAACAGGCAGGAGTTCTGCTAACACTTCATTATGCTGGCTGTCCCTGCTAATGGAATCCACAGTGCGACTTAAGATCGCTCTCTCAGGGCACTTAAACATCACATTTTACTCAATAGCGACACAGTTCCCATTGCAAAGGTACACCCTGTGCGCAGTACTCTCAATGTCAAAGCCCACCCAGCACCCCTTGCAAGCTCATGCATTGAGCTTCAATCTGCTTGCATTGTAGACCCACACGCAGCAACCCCATTCAGGTAAGTCGTTCAAATCTGGTTTATGCTGATATAGAAGTTTGTGTGGTGTGATGCCATCAAGTGCAATGGTACCAGTTCAATTCTTCACCCACATGCAGTGTGCTAATGCCTCTTCCCACAGGGTTTTCAGCAATCCAGTGGCATGCAACATCATGTGCACCCACTCAACAAGTGTGTGATTGAGATGCTCAGCAACACCATTTGATTGCGGGTGATCATGCACAGTAAGTTTCTGCTCAGTTCCTTTTGCCACAAGATGTTGTTTGAATTCATCACCCAGATATTCACCACTGCAATCAGAGCACAAACATTTGATGTGGGCACTGAATTGTGTGGCCAACCATGCCTCAAACTAATGGTAGGTGGCAAAGGTATCTGATTTCATATGAAGGAAATAAACTCGGGCATAATGTGAGTAATCATTGGTGAATGACATGTAGTATGATTTATGGCCAGGAGTAGTGACAGGCAATGGACCCCACACATCACTGTGGACCTCATCACCAAGAGCATTGCAACACTGTGGCTCACAAGTCTTCCCAGTAGGCTTGCAGATGGCTTTCCTATATTCACAAGATTTGCATTGACCCATTGTTTCATGTAGTGGATCAAGTTTAATCCCACCAAGAAGACCATTAGAGGTCATATGACGAATGGAAGAGGGGGCAATGTGGCACAAGCACCAGTGCAGCACCTCCATTGATATGGTCTCAACTCCCCCTGTAACTCCAGCAAGCAGTTGAGTCAGGGTGTTGCACTCGATATAAGCTGTTAAAAAGTGGGACTTCCCTAAGCAGCTTCCATAATATATCAAAAATCCAACAGATGCTGTCATGAAAAAGTGCAACATAGCCAGCCACAACAAGTTTCACAATAGAAATGAGAGTTGCACCCATGCTCAGTGCATAAAGTACATCTTTCAACAAGACACGAGTGGAGTTCTTCCCATTCGGGAGGTGCATATGGAGGTCTCCCTTTCTGATAGTATTGAAGGTGCATTTGTTGGCTGCCTTGATAGGATACAGGGGTATGTCAATGTAATTCAACAGATGCTGATGATATGGAGTAAGATGGAGAGTGGTGCTGCTGTCATAAAGCTCAACAGTTGAGGAATCAGATGTAGCAATAAAAGTGTGTGGCTCTGTGTTCCCGCTAGGGGAGGCAAGCCAGACCATGTCAGGCTCAGACTTTGCATTCACTGAGTTGGCTTTCCCCTTTGGTTGTGATGACTGACTATCCTTCAATCCAGATGGCTTCTCCTTCTTACTGCAAAGCTTCCAACCTTTTGGGGCCTTTCTCTCTCTGCCTCAGCCTTCCTCATAACACTGGTCCTTACAATGGCCAGTCCAACTGCAGTTGAAACAGTTGCCAGCAAAGGTGTGTTTCTTTGATCCATTGGTAGAGAAAGCTGCATTCTCCACTTTCCCCTTAGACTTTCCTCCTGAGTGAATTGTTGCTTGGTCATACTCATCAAGGATAAGGGTAGTCAATAGTTTGGCAGAGATTGTTTTGCCAGAGATATGCATATTCGACAATATGGAGAAAAGGAGGGCATTGTATGATTGGGGCAAGGAGGAAAAGATTATGTTGAACATGTCGACATCAGAGAGTGATGTACCTATTGAGGCAAGTTCCTTGTGCATAGCCATGACCTTCTCTAAGTGTGTGCGAGTGTCCCCACCTTCTTTCAGCTTTAGCTCACTGAGTTAATGTCTCAACTCAACACTGATGACAGCTGATCAATTTTTGAATAGATCCTTGAGTGTATCAAAGCACTCAAGGGCAGTTGACTTCCCCTGGATTCAGAGGAACAAGGAGTTTGGTAAGATGATGGCAATCTGCTGTTGGATAAGAGCATTCTTTTCACTCCAACTGGTGAGTGCCAGCTTATACTCGGTAATGGCAAGTAACTCATTATTAGTAGTCAGTGACCATCCAGACAGCTTGTTAGCAGCTGGACTGGTAGGTGATGTTGTGGTTCCTGTAATGTGGCCAAGCAGGCCTCTCATAGTTAAAGACAATTTGAGTCTTCTCTTCCATAGAAACCATTTCTTCCCAGAAGTGTTGAGCTTTAGGACTTTCATAAATTCATCACTGATCTTACAGCGGTTTCCAAAAGTCTGTGGAAAGTTGCAAAAACATTTGGGCGATTTGGCTATCACATGTCCAGGACCCCAGATGTATCTAACACCTGACCAAACAAACTAATACATGTTGAATTTTTCAGCATCATCTATTCATTCCCCCAGCCCTTGTCTATAATGTGTGGATGCCAGGTATCACAGGCCCTGAGGGCCCATATCCCAGTCCTTTACCATGAAGGTATCTCTGTCAAAGAGATCTGTCATCAACTTGGAATCAAAAAATCACTTGTCTACCTGGTCCTCAGTCTCTACAAACAATATGGTATTGTCTCAAACATCTACAACTACTTATGTGCAATGAGCTGCCCTTGTTTTCTCAGCCACACTGATCTTGCATTTCTTTCATCTCTTCTAGATCATCAAAAAACTCTCTATCTTGACAAACTACAGAATGATCTGCAGCTCAAATGTGGTGTCCACACTACCCTCCCAACTCTTTACCATGCCCTCTAGCAGCTTGGTGTTAGCCACAAGATTATTTCTGCCTATGCATTTGAACGAAATGAATTGCTATGAGCAATTTACATGAATGGCATTGCTGAGGATGCATCAGATACTGGCATGCTGATGTTCATTGATGAGGCTGCAAAGAATGAATGCACAATTTCATGGAGGTATGGATGCTCAAGAAAGGGAGTCCATTGTGTGGTTCAGTGGCAATTTGTCAGAGGTATACGGTACTCAATCATCCCAGTCATCACGCTCGATGGCATCATTATATATGATATCATGGATGGTCCTGTTGATAGTGAGCACTTCCTCAAGTTTATCAAGGACCTCATCATAATACTTGTTTTTTCTTGCATGCTGGTCTATTGATTACTAACTTGGCTTAATACAGATGCCATTCACTAATCCCTATCCTGGTCCTCATAGTGTGCTCATCATGGATAACTGCCATATCCATCATAATGAGCGAATCCATCAGTTGGTCGAAGATGAACATCATAAGTATTTCACAATACAAATGTAGTATCAACACTAATGCCATTCAAGTTTGCAAGCTCATTTATCTCCCACCATACTTGCCTGATTACAATCTGATTGAGCAAACATTTTCAACAATCAAAGCTTTCCTCTGTTGCGAAGGTTCTAACAATTTACTGATGATGTTGATCATCCATGCTTGTCAGAGTATCACACCTGACAAAGCTGCAGGTTATTTTAGGGCATAGGGTTATGTTATGTAGCACATCTAGTACTGTTCTCTGTGTCACTTGTTGTCACTTTTCATTGCTCTCTGTCCTATGTACTATGAGTTCAAGACTATTCTGAGTGAGTCTAAATTACATGCACGATGTGCATGTCACATGAGTTCACAATATAGCTACGGGCAGTGTATGTACATAGCAGTATTCAAAAAAACTAAAAGAAATTGCCAACTGATCTGGTTCCACATCCTCATCAATAGTGAATCCACATGGAACAGGAAGTCATTGGTTCTGGCCATCACTAAAATAAAAAAGGTCATAGTCCAGGTTAGGTGGACCATCACCCTCCTGCATTGGTGGTCCAGTAAATCAAGAGCCACCTCCATCATGGTACCACTTCTGATAAGCAACTTTCTTCACCACCTGGACTTCAGCCTGAGTATTGGCCTCCAACAACACCATATCACTTCGCTTCCACTTTGCCTTTGTGTCTGGTCCATTCCACCATGCTGTACTACCCTTTTTCAAGCAGATTACATCACCTGCAGACACACCGAGATTGGTAAGGAATTTGTCCTCAACATCTGCAAGAATGTCAGGGCTAATTCCATTAAGTTGCAGTGAACTCCTATAGGTGAGCGCATGACAGACTCCTAAGTGCATTTCAGCATACTCCAAATAGCATGTCAAGTGGGATGAAGATGGAACCAGGACTGGCGATAAGTCACAGGTCTTCTGCTGGGTTGGAGTCTGAGGGCAGGACACAGAAGGTGCATGTGCAGATGATTGCACAGATGGGTTTGTGGGAGTTGCTACACCTGTACCTGATGAAAGAAGGCCTGATTGGGCCAGCGTCTGTATCAAAAGGACAGACATCAATGAATTGACATCAATGGCCAATGGCGCCAATGGCGGTGGTGTAGACAGCAGTGGCAATGGTAATTGTGCTGAGGCTCTTCTCGCATGGAGGACAGGGGCCTTATTTACAGGGTTGAACGAATTGATGTTGGGTGGGGTAGATAGAGTTACGTGACCCTCCTCGAGTGCATGTGCCCAATCAAGGATCATTGGCCCTATTAGAGTAAGAGGACTGAAGGGCCCAATGTATGTCAACCCATCATTGTGCTCATTTCTATACTTCTGCTCAAGCTTGATGCACCATCAACCCAAGCACTCGTCAAGGTCCATTTTCTGGGTTGTGGAACCAAGTTTTTGCCTGCAAAGTAGGGGTAATATGGTTGTACCAGTGAGCTGAATGCCATAAACTTACCTTACTATCACTGGAATATTCTGTCGAGTCATCTGCAGAGCTGGTTTGCAATTGAGGCAGCTTCTGGATATGTTGCATGTCAACAAGTATCTTAATGACCAATGGCTTGCTTTCAGTAATTTTTGTTACCATTTCCTGGTAATTGTAATCAGAGATATTGTCGACATCAATTGCGTTGGCTGCTGCCCATTGCCTAGAATAGTGGCTGTTAGCTGAAGTTACACAAAAAGAATAAAAAATGAACCCTTTCGTCTTTGGTAGAGTATATCTAAATGAATAGTGCTTCTTTGCTGTGACCTCATAGTCCACCTGGCCATGCTTTTGAAGCATGCTCTTCAAAAAGTTGACATAGTTTGAGGATTTGATTGCAAAGATGAGCTCCTTTGTTTTTGTTGACTTCTCTTCCTTCAAGGTCAATTTACCTCAAGATGTCTTTTTGATCCTTGAATAGACAGTTAGTGAAATGGAGAATACCTGCTCAATTTCTGAGTTGTCCTCAAGGTCTTGAGTTAGGGATGGCATCAACATGCCTGGTCCACAGCAACCAGAAAAAAAACCTAGCATTACATTAGCTACTAATATATTCGGGATACTGGACACATGACAGCTGAATCACCCAAATGTTTTTGCAACTTTCCATGGACTTTTAAAGTCTGAGTAGCAAGGTTAATGGCTGGGGCTCATAACCTGTTGGAATCACTAGAGAAGGTAGCTATAAGAAATGGTATATGATACAAAGAAGTGACTCACGTCAGTGACTGTCAGAGTCAACTGAGGTATATGAAAGAATGTCTGAAAGATAAAGTAATGAGGACAAAGGACCGAGATTATGTAATCAAGGTCTGCACCATATATGAATAATAATAACACAGAGGTCACAGGAAAGGAGTCTGGAGTTCCAGATTGATGAATATGATACTACAGTACACTATCTCATAACACATAAGGTCGGGAGGGGTCTCCTGGTAATGTATTATGGCAAGGATGCATTGTAGGATGTGTGACACATGTGACTATGTGTGACTACACATGACTGCTGAACCACTGCTCCAGCATGGGTTGCTTCAACGTTGCTGCCTCCATCCTTCTGAGCCCAATCCTGAACTGCCACAAGCTCCGAGACAGATTTAGAGCTGTCTCTTCATCCCCGTATGTCATGCAAACCTGTTCCATCTGCTCACATGGTCAGATACCTTCATTAAGCTTTATCTCAGATTCATCGTCCACTTTTTCAGGCTCGGACTCAATCTCAATGATTTCTCCTTGTGCAACAGCCATCTCATGGCAGACCTGTGTGACTATGTCACTATCTCCACCCTTGAACTGGTAAGCCAATTCACCAATTTCCTTTTCCTCTGCTGGGTTAAGCAGTTCTTTGAGCGATAGTGCTGTGCCAATGATCCATTTTCGCTTTCCTAGGTCTTTAATTACACTCTGCAGGAACATCTTGGCATCTTCAAGCTGTTGTAGGTGAGGAACTGGAGGTGCTACGGGCTGGATAGTGAAGGGTTCACTATTGTCTGAGGTTAGGAGCTGCTCGATTGAAGTACCGAAAATCTTGAGCGTAAGCTGATCCAGGCCTTGTAGGGCTACGAAAGCATCGCCCTTGGCATCCATAACCACCTTTAAAACAGGTACCCAATCACTTGCAACATAGCGGTTGCTGAGAATGTCCTGTAAGTGCTTCTCAGCCTCGGGAAGTTTCATTTCTGATGTCGCAAACTGGTGGATCAATTTCCAAGCCATAAGGTCATGCTCAGGCAATTTGTGATCCAGGGTGAGTGGGGCAAGTAAGCTCTCTCCTATGTTGGGCTGAATCTTTGTGTGTTGCCAACAGTTTGCAATCGTTGTTGATGTCACGTTGTTCCATGCTTTGGTCGCCATTCGTAATACCTCCAATAGGGTTGCCTTGTATATGTCACGCTCTCCTAGCTCGTCGAGTTCAATTGCCCGGGCACAAAATGTGTTTCGGTAGAGAGCCTTTGTTGTACGAATAATGCCTGCATCGCAGGGCTGGATATGTGAGGTAAGGTTTGGTGCAAAGAATTCAAGATGAATGTTCTCGGGCTGATAGCTGACACAATGACCTGAAAAGTTATCCACAAGCAAGCAAATGTGCCGGTTTTGCTGGCGCATTTTGATATCAAGCGACTGTAGCCACCTATGATCCATGGTATGTTAGACATGATACTGCCGTTTAAATAGATCCTTACTCCTCGAATAGCATACTTGTCATCCATGCCTTGGAGTTGTTACGGTAGTAGAAACCAAGTGCGCTAGGGCTTTGTCCTTTGAAGCAGCGTGGCTTTGCGTATTTGCCGATAAAAAGGAGTGGAAGCTTTTCACTTCCGTCTGCATTGCATGCGATACCCATTGTAATGTGAAATTTGTTGGACTTCTTGCCACTCATCTGTTTTGTTGCGAGTCCTCGATCAGGTGGTGCACTGTGATGGAGTAATCAGTATCACTTTCTTGGCTGATAACTATTAGCTTACAATGCAAAAAGACTAGTTTCATCGAAATTAAACTGGTTTCGTGGCTCATAATTGGCCAAAATAGCCTTCAGATGCTCTTGTTCGATTTGAACTGCCGAGAAATCTACAGAGGCAGCTTCACCATGTTTGCAGAATTCCTTAAGGCCATATGCCTTCTTAAAGTTTGTAACCCAGCCATCGCTTGTCAATTGCTCGTTTTCGGGCACATGAAACTGGTTTTCAAACCATGTGCACTTGACAACCAGCATCGGTCCATTGACAGTCTCGGCCTTTTCCTCCATATGTTTCACCCACAAAAAAAGGGCCTGATCCACATCTGGACGGGCCACAACACGCACACGCTTTGAGGACAAAGCATTTGGGTAGTCCTGAATGCGTGCCTCGAGAATGGACCTGTTATGAACCTTACGCGAGAGAGTTGACTGATCAAAGATAAGAGCCCCCTCTGGGCAAGTCTTGAAATAATTCACAATTGCATTCTGTGAAAGACCTGGATGTGCATCAATGTAAGCAAACACAGTCATCCAGTCATGGAGTGTAAGATTGGACCGGTGCAAGGATTGCACTATTTGCTTTGAAGTCCGTGGTTCATTTTTGTTGACAGCCCCTTTTGGCTTCCGTGGTTGATAGGGGGCCCCATGGATACGAGGCTTGCGCTTGTGTGTGAGTGGATTTTGTTCAGTGACAGGCATGGGGAAAAGAAGCAGAATGTGTAGGTAAGCAAGAAAAGTTAAAAATATACTATCAAGTGCTTGCTATATACTTCAAATAATATAATACAATGTTATTATTAGGGTTCTAGTATTGCATAATTCACCTGGAATGTGATGTGTTAGGCAATATGCAATCTCTGGGCTAACCAACATGGGAGGGGGGGTGAGATCATGCAGGATAAGATTTATGCATGCTTATATCATGCGTTATGAGGTAGTGTACTGTATCCCCCTTCTAAGCCTGAACCTATGAAGGCCATTGTGCAGGCAAATTTGAAATGGAAAAGTGGAGTCCAGACAGAGCTTGAATGACTTCATAAAAGCTGTGTATCCTACTGTTCTCAACCTTAAACCACTACCACCATGTTTGAGGAATATCCCAATGTCTGGGACTATATGGATGAGCAACTTGTTGAG
>JBBPKT010000675.1:0-15307 GCA_038089395.1 Pulveroboletus frians | reverse complement strand
CCAGGACGGGCCTCTCCTTTTTATCTATCTACAGCGCATGTGATTACCTCGTATCACATGCGCTCGTAAGTACGTAATCAGGGGTTATTACCCTGTTTAGTATCTATAGGGGCTATTGCCCCTTACAGAGCCACTGTAAGCATGTGTCAGTCAAACAGTGCTGTGAGGAGCAGATGCCATGGTATGATCACATATGCACAAACACAAATTGTCATTACTTGGCATTTGCCATCACACCATAGCATGCAGTTGTACTATCACTTTATTAGAGAAAAGTGCTACACGATGATCCCATATGTATGCTGCAGAAAAGCATGGTCCGACATAGTCTAACATGCCCAAACACACCCGGGCATGTCCAATTTTCACTGGGAGTGATATGGCACATCTTCATTTAGGAGTGTGAATACTTATTGGGATGCAATATTAAACATTTCAACAGAGTATCCCAGGAAGAGGTAAGGGAAATGCTGTGACTTTCTTGATGCCTAGCCAGGACATAACAGGGAACTACACTGTTGCACCAGATGGATACAACGTACGCTCAACATTTTAGTTTTGAAAATGGTTGCTTGGCTCTGTAGGAGCTCAGTGGCTAATCACTAAGGTAAAACTAAGTATTCTAAGTGCCACCCTTGGCACCACTTTTTGAGAGTTCCCACACCTCTTACAGACCCATTTTATCAGTCCTGGAAATGGGTCTGTAAGACCCCATGCCTCAATATCAGCTGTATGGAGGACCAAACAAAGACATCCGCATTTCAGCAACACCCCAGGGACATCTAGCACATCATCTGAGGTGGCACGCGCGAGGTTCACACGGCCTCAACACGGACACTGAAGTCCCACTCACGAGGCTCTGTTGGACACTCGCCTCGAGCTCGGTCATAGAGAGGACCAAATAAAGACATCCACATTTCAGCAACATCCCGGGGACATCTAGTAAATCATCTGAGGTGGCACGCGCGAGGCTTGCATGGCCTCAACACGGACACTGAAGTCCCACTTGCGAGGCTCTGCTGGGCACCCTTTCACTTCTCTTTTTGGAGGCTTGCATGGCCTCAACGTGAACGCTGAGGTCCCACTTGCGAGGCTCTGTCGGGCACTCTTTCACTTCACTTTTTGGGTACCTAGTGCATCACTGAGGTGTCACGCGTCACGCATGAGGCTTGTGTGCGGCCTCTAGTACATGAGCACCGAAATCTCGCTAGCAGGACTTTGTCGGGCAACACAATATCTTATTATTTCGTACCAAACTAGATACTCGAAAAATGTCACCTGCGGCGGCTGAAATCTTGTTTGTTGATGTAGGGTGGTATCATCCTCGCAGAGGAAGGAAAAATGATCAGGTGTTGATTGGATCTAATGAGTGGAGTTGAGATGTAACGGATGAGATGGAGGAGCCAGGAGCACCTGTGAACACGTCGACTGAGGTTGCAGAGGAGAGCGTGATAAAGCGTGGACGACCAACAACGGCGCTCGACGAAAATGATCAGCGCACCTCACATGCTCGAAGACTCACCCGAATGACCCCCAGAACCTTCCAAACCGCTGGACAAGACTGCGAGCTGACTGTACAAGCCCCGAGCATCGAGCTCGAGGGGGGGCGGCTAGGTGTTGCGGGCTCTGATGAACGCGTTGTGACTCGACCCGAGTCAAAAGGGGTCCAGTGCTAGCTGAAGCAGAGAAAGTTCAACAAGAATGGTATGGACAATGTGCGGCACACGTACCTACGCCACTCGGTGGAAAATTGAAGGTCCCACAACGTCCGATAGAGCCCGCGTGCTCGCACGAGGAAAGCTGAAGGTCGCCACCTAGAGAGTGAGCGTGAGGGGTGTACGTACCGGGTTGGAAGGCTCATGAAAAGGCTGTATGTGGTATACAGGAACTAGGAGAGCGATCCAGAGGTGTGTGATGGCATAGAGATCGGTCGAAGACGGACCCGCGCACTGAAGCCGGGCAGACGACAGCGAGCCACGACTTACCATATATGGTAACTGCTCAGCCGGCAGCGACACGGACCCGACCGACACGGATCCTCGGGCCACGGACGCGATCTAGTACTTACATGAAGTGGATGGCAGCTCAGTGTCGTGGCTGCACTTCGAAGTGAACTAGACTGAGTCGTACTTAGAGAGACGAGGTAAAATATCCCAGTTCGACTGTAAACTATTCTCATACTACGACAAATGTAATTTGTCTTCGCTCACTCGATTTGGGCAAAAAAGAGCACAAGAACATGGATTAATGAATTGCAATACATACAGCTCAAGTTGAACATACTGCGAAAAAACCGACAGCTCCAACAGATACTCACTATTTCATACTCCAGGCTCCACAGAAGGATGCTGGGAAGGATGCCGCTCGAAGTCGGGGGGGCTGTGAGAGGCGTGAGGTGGTGGAGCAGGAGCAAGGCGGCGAGGATCGTGATACGGGTTCACATAGTTGGGTACAAAAGAAGGCTCGTGTGGGTGGGGCCCACCATACATTCCGCGAGGATCTGCGTGGTAAACTTCATCAGGATAAGGGCCAGCAGCATTGTGGTAGCGATGTTGAGGGATCATCGTTCTGTCACTGAAGTATGGCGGGTAGGAACCTTGGGCATGATATGGATAACCACCCCCGATCTGCTGACGTGCGTACGCTGGATGAGAAGGAAGTTGGCTCGCAGGGGGGACGCCAGGAGGCATGGATGTACGAGTCTCTGCAGATGGATTTGGGGCCACTTCTGCCGAACCTTGTCCGTTCGTCACAACCTCAGTCACAGGAGCTAATGTGACTTCCGGATGGCGGGGAACGGCATTCGCATGGTGCGGATTGGTGTTGACATGGCGAGAATCAATGTTTGCACTGTGGAGATCGAGGGCTTGGTGGCGAGGATCGACGCCTGATTGGCGAGGGTCGTGAGATTCAGTTAACGGCCTCAGGGGCTCACGACGCTTGGGAGAAGGCGAAAGTGGCTGGCCAGCGGGGGTCACAAGTGGAATAGGATCCTCGAAGGCCATAGAAGCGGTTGGGTTGGTACGATTTTGAGTCGCTACCAAGGGTGGAAGGAATGGGTCTGACCCTCCAACATGAGATGAGGCTTTTGCTGCAAGCCAGTCAGCAGAAGGCCACAAAACAAAGACACGAAGTCTTACCTCTTATAGTTAGGATGTCCGGAAATTCATCGTCGTCCGAGCTGTCTGAGCCTGACTCCAGGAACGCCACACTTTTGTTTATACCTTGTGCCTTCTGACCGCGGATGGGTTCTTTTCCCTTGGTAGGAGGATTGTCGTCCTCGGAGTCAGGTGTTGGCGGAAGCTTCTTTGACGGATGTGCTATCCTGGACTCGTTGGCCTTGCGTTTACGGGATGGGCCTGGATCTTGGTAATCATCTTCACTCCGCGTCCAGGCAGGTTGGATAGTTCCTGTGGTTGGATGGGCTTCGTCTTCAGAGGAACCTTCGACAGTAATGTACGCTGCCTTCCTCACGACCGTGGGGCGGGGACAAGAAGGCTTCTTCAGCAACATCTCCTTGGTCGTCTGGGGTTCATTGGCAGTAGCACCTGGCACGGAACGTCGAGGAATAGAGTCGTCACCACTGCTGATGACAATAGGATCATCTACAGTGGCACGCGGCTGGCGAATGGGTCGGCGCCTAACTCTTGTGGCGGCTTTGCTAGGCGGAAGGCGCGCAGGTCCCTCGAAGTCGATTGTAGCATCAGCATACATCTGCTGAGCTCTTTCAAGACCACTATCCGAGGGTGGCGCAGCACCAATTATCACTGGTGACGTAGAGTAGACAAGCGCCTCTGCAAACAAGTCAAAGTCTCAGGGCTAGGTTGCATGAAGACGTCAATAAGACTCACTTCGTTCATCCTTACCCTCGACTCTGTGCACAGTAATTTCATCGTTCTCGAGGGAACTACAAAGGACGCGTTGCTCGGCTTTTTTGAGGATGGTAATGCCCTTCGTTCGGGCAGTGTTGGAACGTGACTCTCCGGGCATCAGCGCTAATGTTGGCCAACCCCGCATTACCAAACCCTGGTCGGCAAGTATGGCCGAAAGGGTTGTCCATGGGAAGTTGCCAGGCTTGAATTTTGTAGTATCACCGCCCATACGCTCTATGACGGTATGATTAGGCGTTTCTTTCGGATGATCAATGCAAATGAGACATACTGATAAGATGTGTGATAGAGGTCTTGATGTAAGTTAGCATGTCGTCATTCGATCCTGACCATGGAGTTGTATCGTAGTTGTCACTTGCCAACTCTGTCGGGCCTTGAGAAGGAGGTACAGTGCTGTGATCTCGTGACAAAGGTAAAATGGGAGGGGGGCCACGGGCAAGAGGCAACGGTGCAACGTTCAGAGCTTGAGTTTGGACCCGGGTTTCCTTTGGCTGTTCAGCAGTATTGTCGAAGGCCGCGCTGACAACCTCGAGTGAGACTTGATCACTGTCATCGTTTGGGTCGGCGATATCGACTAAAGCAAGTACTGCACTCACTATACATGGGCCTTGAGATGTGCTATGATCATATCTTCATCCGCACGACATCGAGTTTCAAAAAACTGGAAAGAAATGAGTGATGGTTATTCAACAATGAGAACGGCGAATTCAACTTACTTGTTTTGCACCTGCGCTCGTATGGACAAAGCCAAGGGACGCATCCTCGTTGACAGTTTTGCCACACATCGCGAGCGCGCCCTCGAATCCATGCTTTGCGGCAGCCATGTCAAGCTGACCAGACTTATTAGTACTTGGACTGGTGCAAAACATATAACTTACAAAGCTAGCGATTCTCCTGCACACCTTATTGAATTCCAGAGTTCGTTGCGCGAATGTCTGTGACGAGGACTCAGAGATCTCAAGCATATCGTGGATCTCGAGAATCTCCTGCCACGTTTCTCCATTCTCTTCTTTGAACTTTGCATAGAGTTGGCGACGTAATGTGGGAGTTACTACAACAGACGATTAGAGGAAGGATGACACTCATAAGTAATGACCTACTGAAGACATCAGGGGGAAGACCGAGCCTGCGGCGCTCTTGATCCTCGTGTTTTGCAAGATATTTTGCATATGAATTCCAATGGTTAGTGGCATGGATGACGCGACCACGAGTCTTGCACCAACCATCTAAGATTTGCTGAGCGGTGAGTGATGTTTGGGCAACGAGGTTCATGAGGACATTCTCCAATTGTTCATACCCTTCGCTAAGAATTTTGTTGGCCGACGTAGATCGACGACCACCCGTTGGGGTTGATGGTTCGCTTCCCTCCGCAGGAGAGAAATAATTTGAAGGTCGGTCGCCATTGTTGACTAGAGGGACCATGGACAGACCGCCGCATTCCTCGGTGAAGGGCATAGGTGGGGCGGCAATGTGAGTGACCAGCAGAGATGGACCGGTGGATGGAGGAGAAAGTGGGGGATCCGGTGATGCCTGTAGCGAGGATGCAGATTCTGCAAGCAAAACAGGATCAATGTTGGAGTCGGGCGTACTCAAGTTAGGTGCGACCACGAGAGCAACCGGAGCGATGAGTGAGGAAGTGGGATTGACAACAGGCTGGCAAATGAAATCGATAATGGGTGGAGTGACGGGAGGGACCACGGGACCAAGAACAGATACAGCGACGGATGGAGCAGATGCAGCAATAGACGGAACAGACCCAGCAATAGACGGAACAGACCCAGCAATAGACGGAACATGCGCAGCAATAGACGGGGTGGGTGAAGTAACAAATGGAACAGGCAGGACGGCAGATGGCGCAGGCAGAACGACGGATGGCGCAGCCAGGATGGCAGACGGAGTAGGCAATGCGTCAGTGGAGGGGGCAGACCCCTCAGTGGACGGAGTGGGCTCGGCGATTGGAGGGGCAGCAATTGGAGGGGGGGAATCCTGTTCAAAACACCATCCCTTGTGTTTCCTTGCCTGTTCAACAGTTTCCTTCCCATGTCCCGTACGCTTTATACGAATGCGTAGTTTGTTCGGAGTCTCTTCTGGAGGAGAAGCCGGTTGATGGTGCCCTTTTCCAACCTGGTCACCAACAGGACCGCCTGCAGCAGCAAGGGCCTTAGGAGTCTTGGACCGACATCGAGATTGGCGGGTCATCCTTGAAGGAGACTTGTCAAGCGACAGACCATCGGTACAACAAAAATACTTACATTTTCTTGGTGTTTAGTAGAGAATGGCGAGCGCGTAGACCAGGCTACATAGCTTCTTTATACCTTCAGGACTCACTTTTGGCGTGTAGTAGATGGGTTATCAAATCCCGGTAGCCACAGATCCAGTGATGAGGCAACGGGGCTCGATATTGGAACTTCCGTGGATTGCGAGGCATCCCCATGCTCGACCAAGGGCGGCAATGATGATCTGAAACTTCTTCCTCAAAGCAGAGAACATCAGAGAAGAATCCGAAGACGCACTGGAGAAGCAGGAGAGAAATCGCCGTGAGCCTCGAGAGGATTCACTGGGAGGCCACGCTGTTAGGGAAGCATCGATTGCTAGCACGACGGAGCCGGGGGCTCATTACGTAAGCGAAGGGTCCCGGTGACCGGAATCCATAGTTCATACCTCCATTTATCGTTCACGCATACCTCATGATGCGTAGTGACCTCTTAATCAGGCTATTATCCTGGCCTGGGTCATTGGTAGCAGACAAGCACACTTGCGCAATATTATCTGTTGACGTTTCCCGCAGTGGAAGGCACTTAGGCACGTACTCACTGTAGACTGATTAGTAATACTTTCATTTTCGCTTAATGTGGGCCAATCAGAGATTGTATCGGATGAATGAAGCCAGGATTCGCACTGGATACTCTGATTGGAACCAAGAAGTAACATACTGTTCGATCTGCATACTTTTACATACAACAGCGGGAGCATGGAATGATTTACACCAACCAACGCGCCTCATTTAACTCAATTGCCTCCATCATGAGGGCAATGCCCTCATCGAGAGAGGTTACTTTAGTGTAAATCGCACCGCTAACGCGGTTGACATATGGCGAGGTGTGGGGCCTATCATATGTCAGATATTTTATCCATGACATACACAACGAACAACTGACCATGTGGCGAAAATGCCAACCCGGTACCCACGCGTGATAAGGTATAACTGACCAGTGGCATCTGCGGGGGGAAGATCGTAGATAAAATTATTGTATTTTGCTTGTGCACGACCATCCACGCTGAGCCCACCAGGGACAAAGGAGTGGTGGGGGCCAGTCGGGTCAACCGAAATGACGTTACCGGTAGTGCAGAAGTTCGGTGTGGTAGCATTGGGGGAGTTTTCAGCGAGTATCGGCGTTTTCGTGGGTATCACTGCGGTTATGGTGTTGACAACAGTAGGCGAGGGGGGGACCACCGCATCGGACTCCCCAGAAGCACCAGGAGCCTCTTCAGATCCTTCAGACGCATCATCTGAAGGCAGGGAGTCAAGCAATGAAGAAACGTCTATAATTACTAGAATTAGCTTGGAAAAGACAATGAAAATAAAGTCCTTACCAGCGAAATCGCTTTCATGCCTGAGCACCAGCATGAGCTGAGTGGCGGCCTCAGTACAAAGTACCAGGTGTGAAAGCATCTCGTTGACGAGATCTAAAATACTCATTAGATACATCTTGGATAGAACGCATCATGGGACTCACCGAGCTCTGTCTTCATGCTGAATGGGAGCGCAGGGGGGGAATTAAGAGGATCAAGTTCAGAGAAAGCAAAGAACGCGATCCGGGTACTTGGGAGGGAAACGACGGCTTTTTAAAGGTCCCTAGATCATTTTGGTCTATTTGGCAGGATGGAAGGTCCTCGGGGAGGGCTCCCCTTCACAAGATGGCGGAGGATCTGAAATCGCCAGTGTGACAGATCTGAGAAAAGGTTAAACGGATGAGTCAGCACACGGATGCAATCACCAAGCACCAATCAGACTGCTGCCCTGATAATATCTTTCGTCAGATGGCACGGCATGCTGGGCAATTCATACTAGTATCGCGTGTCAATGGATTAGGGCTGCACTACTATCTCAGATGTATTAAGTCACTGCAGGCCAGCTGGGCCCCTGATCATGGATTAAGCGAGCCGTTTGACTTCTGAACACATACCCTGCAGTTTGATTAGTCTGTAAAACAGGCTGTCCACGTTGAGCTGAGTTGTTTGCTGGCCGCATCCTCCGGTCATAACTCTCAAATCGCTCAGTAAAGTAGTCAAGCGATAACATCATTACTTGTCAGACTGGTGACTTCATTTCAGGCATTCCGCAGACGGTACATAGAACTCCTTGTAAGCCGTACCGACATTCTATTCCATTATTCCTTCCACATTTCTCTCCTTCCGCTGACTCCTCCTCAGACGTCACCCACGACGTCACCTAGCTCCTACGTCATCAGGTTTAGTACATATATATAGCCGCACCCCTTGTCCTCGCTCGACATCTTATAGATCTCCTGTGCGCGTTCCGTCTGTCCGTCTGAGTGTTCCACCCTCACGGTGGGTTCCACTCCTGACCTACATTATTAACCCGGAGATGCAATTGTCAACCAAAATATACCACTCACAGACAGGCATGGCACCATAATGATCTTATCCAGTTCGAAATTAAGTCGATGGTCGACTCGGAGTGTGTCATCACATCTAATATAAATACATCATGCATCACCAGTTAGAGGCTCGTCACAGGGCAGATAAGGATTGAACGTTGAACCGACACTCAGGCATTCAGGCGTTCAGGACTGAATCCATCCATCACCAACAAGCACATTAGTATAGGGCACGCACTGTTTTCATCATTGGATAGTAGCGATTAGCACACCACTGTGAAGCCTGTCTTTGTCGCATCAATCTAATTTCCCCCTTACGCATTGCACCAAACCCTAAGTACCTCCTATTGTAAATGCTGGAATACACAAGTGTGCGCGCAGCCACACTCAATCTCAACTTTTGCCTACAATACGTTTTTGCTCTATCTCTTTCTTTCCTCATTGTTTTCCCTTTCCTCCTTTTTGCCATGTCTTTGATAAATTAGGGGGATGACATCTAGAGTACTGCTGCACCTTGGTCCATTTGTCCCACGTAACGACTGAGGCGAGTGTTGTCTGCGCGATCGATAGCCGTTACCAATACTTACGATATACATAGCTATACTTCACAGCCGTCCCATTCCCGCACATCATTGCTTGTAGCCTTATAGTAGATAGTGTCCTGGTTGCTAGATGTCGACATTATATCATCCCACTATCCCCTTAACGTCGAGCTTGTCGCACTGTCAGTTGGTAGATTCTGTGTCATGGGGCACCCTTCTCTCAACCCGAGCCTGCTAATTCTGAAAACGAGACCGCATTCACCACAAACTCAGTCCAAATCATGAGTAATCTTGTCATATCTCAACAAAGACCGACTGTACATAGGTGAATAGATAATTTCTAAAGTCTGCTATGTTTGCCTCTGTTAAACATGTAGCACAAAATCCACGAAACGTTGCTTCCACAGTGGCTAGTACCCATATGCCACAGTCGTAGTCATTGCTCTGTAATGATGTCGACTGCGTAATCGAGTGTTATTGAGGCAGGTGGCATGACAAAGCTTACTTACGTTAATGGGGTATGCTATCCAAGGTCAAAGGTCAAGGGGAACGTTACGCAAAGTATGGCTTGCAATGGTGAGCAAGCGAGACATGAGGCTCACGATTTCCTTCTCCGAAATCAGTAAGGGCACCAAAAAACTCTGAGGACTTGTACACACATTAACGTTGCTTTCCCATGGCTTCTCTTCTGCGAGGCTATCAAAGAGCCGAAGTTCACGGCGAGTAAAGTCGGCGATGCACAAAACCCAATGTCCTGGCCGATAAACAGGGAAAATCCAAGTGGTCTTGGTCCAGAATTCTGTATGCCTTGTCGCCTTGAACAGCTCACCATCGGTTTTGTAGCGAGCATACGGAAGATCATAGGTCGAGAAAATTGCAGTGTCATATGCTCGGGAGGGATTGGTCAGTGACATGAGAAGCGGAATACACCCATTGATACAGATGTCGTTGACGCGGGAGGTTGTAGATGCTAGCATAGCAAGGTCTTTGGATTCGAATACATAGTGGCGGATTCCATGCATCTCGTTAAGAGCTCTACGCGCCTCTTCACCATCTACAGTTTGATGGCGACTCCGTGAAACAGGCGTCAAGTCAACTGTGAAGTGCTTTCAATCACGTCAGTACCTATTCAACAATGCAAGGACAAAGATACCGGTGGCACATTCCATACAATAGTTGCACTCATTGTGCGTCCAATGTCCGACTTGCCCTCGTTGGGAGCGCTGTCCACTAACATTTCCTCTACCAGATAGTCGAGGGCGAGAAGGTCTTCTGAGTCAAGGGTCGCTTCCATTGTGAGTTCAGGGTCCACTCCTTGTTCATCGGTCGAAGCCTCTGGCGCCTCAACAACTGTTGGAGTGATCCGATGAAAAGAAGTTTCGGGGGTTCCTGAACTCAATCTGTCAGCTAACGTGACGGCTTCTTGTATACGAGAATCAAAACGGGATTTTTGGACCAGCGGGCTTGACCAATGGAGGGGTAGCGTCAACAGCTGCTCACGACGATATTGGAGAGGGAGACAAAATATTCCGTCTAGAAAGTGATTAGCAGCAGCTACGGAGATCGGTGAAAACCTTACTTTGGGGATTGCGGAGTGCAAGCTCAACTGCCGCAAGTTCGTCACCATACCACCGACAGAGGTTGTCTGCCTCCATTACTAACCGCCGATGTTCCTCTGAACAACGATCACGTTTAAGCATCGCCCGAATGCCATCACGCACAGCCTTCTCATCCAGCCACCGCGGAATTGGACCCACAGATGGGGTAATCCAGACGTCTTCCATTAGTGCGTCGTGGCTTCGAAGTTCACTGAGTTTGGTTGGAAGACGCTTCGGAAGGGGAATCGACCACACGGGCTTATGAAGATCTTCGAGCTTGGTGCAATAGGCATTGTACTTCCGAATAGCAGCCATGAGGGCAGGCTGGCGCTTTGAAATGGCCTTGCGTGTCCGTTGGTGGAGTTTTGTTCCTGGAGAGCATTATCATACGTTGTCCAGATATATGAGAACAGTTACCGAGCGCCTTCTGAGCACCACCAACCGCCTGATCTAACTTATCCCACTCAAAAAAACTACCGATTGCTCGCTTGCGTATGTTGATCTTAAGGTCACGGGCTAAGAGTAGAGTTCGGACGAAGTCGAGGTCGATGTCTTTGAGCTCAGGAAACTTCTCACTGACGTTGAGGGAGGCATAAAGTGCCTCAACCTTGTTCATCAGATGGTCGTGAGTGCGCTCTAAGCTCGCAAGAGCCTCCATGGTGCTCCCTGAGAGGCTCTGCTTCTCGATAGTACTTTTTGCAGACTGGATTGCCCGATCAGTCATGTCAATGTCGGCCTGGAGACCTAAGATGGTGTCAAGCTCCTTCTTCAGACGAACAGGCGCATCTGATCCCATCGGTTGCAAGTCATTTAGCCACAATGTAATTAGCGGAAAAACGGCTTACGAGCACGAATAGATAACTGAGAGTCCTTTTGAGAAGCCCACTGACATCGGAGTTCTTCAAGGGGAACACCGCACTCTTCAAGGATATTTCCAGACACCTTTCCTTGTTCCTGGACTCCACGATGAAGGCGGCGCTTCAGCCAATCACCAAGGTCTGTGCGCATCTCAGCGCCAATCGCTACAGCTTGGCGATCAATGAGCCATATACGACGTTGCCGCTGGAAGCTAGGTAAGCCAGGTGTGCATGCTTCAGAATTGCAAGTCTCACCGAAGAAGAACGCTCAATTCCAATCAGCTTTGTCATACGAGACCACAGACGTTCGGTACCTTCACCATCCGACAGGCCAAGACCCACTGATAAGCGGGGGTTGTAGACGAGCTGACACGCCCATTCATGACCATAGGCATGCATAGCTGTTGTGGCAAAGCGTAACCGAGTAGTGACGTCTGGGGGAAGAATAGCATACTGGCATGCCTGATTGTTATTAGATCCAGGGCAGGTGGAAAGCGACATACTAATGACAATGTCCGATCTAATGTACACCCGACATCATAGAGCATCGTTACCGTGGCGGTCGGTGGTAAAAGCGAGAACAGATGGGCAATTAATGCCAACGAGTATTTCTGCTGTTCACCCGGTGAATCAATGTTAGCAAAAAACAGCGGAATATCATGGCGACAAATGAGTGCCATCAAACCAGTGTCGTCAAAGCTTTCCATACAGGTCTTCTGTTTCTTCCCATCTGTGGCCTCATAGGTGGACTCGCAAGAATCCAATGCCTCATTAGGAACGGCAAGTTTGCAGGTCTTCGCTGGCCTCTTCCGTTGCACGTCAATGTGTGCACCAATCCCGTCCACTTGATCTTTTGGGAGGAAATAGGTGGGATGATAGAAAGACGGACAATCACCGGCAGAACGACGATGTCGGTGATGAAAATTCCCGTCTGTTGCAACATGAAAATCACCACCACCAGAAAGCAGCCTGCCAAAGGTAACCCCACCAAAACATGCGGGGCACCGCTGGACCAAGATTGGATCGCAGTGTCCAGGTGTTAAGGGTCCGTCGCCTAGAGAAAGCGGCATAGATGGAGCAACCGCGACCGCAAGTGACTGACTGCCAGATTTGAGAGGCGACAATAGCTGATCGGGTGCAGAGTTCTTAGTGACCATAGCGAGAGGGGCTGACTGACTTTGTTTCGAGATTGTTGAGCTCCGAATGGCATCACGACAGCTTTGGACAGCAGATTCTATGCTTCGCTCAACCTCTACCTGCAGTATGTCGTACCATTGTACCGCGAACCCAAGGCTGCGTCGAAAAGGTTCTTGTATTGCTTCATTCTACAAGGTTGTCAGACGACAAGGACATAGACCAAACATAGCCACACACATTCGTATTGACCATCCGAAATCCCCGCCGAACATAGTAAGTATGCAATGCAGAAGCGAGTGCGTTAACTGCATCACATGATCGCTCAAACAGAGCACGATAGAATGCTAGAAGTTCTACAGAGACCGCCATGCGAGGTTGGGAAGGTGCCGTGGGAAAAAGGCCGTGATAAACGAGGACTTGAGCTGTTGTTGAACATTCACAGCCGACGACTTCCACAGAGACAAAGTCTGTAGATTATGAGTATTAGCCTGACTAGAAAGTATTGTGACTGACAGCCAAATAAGAGGCATAGAATGTTTCCAGATTTTGAGAGACAGCTACTACGCTTGCAAAGAGATAGGGACCCAGAGACTGGCAAAAGCGGCTTGCCCAGTGTTCGAGATACGTAACTGAGATATGGTGCAATCATCGTCGGAATAAGTGCCTTCCAGCCAGCACAGAACCGCTGAGCTGGCTCGTCAGGAAGGGCACGACGCTTTATATTGACAACGGGTTGTCTATCATTGGCCTGGGAGCCCTGCTCATCGCAATCTATCTCAGCATCGCTAGATATAAAGCCCTGGTCCATTTGGCCGATGAACTCATCTTCGAAGGGGTCAATGTTGTCATCCACCTGGTCAGGGGCACCGGCCGAGGGCGAGGTTTTCTTTTCAAGTTGCTCGAGTCTGGAAAGGAGATGTCGACGTTTGGCAGCATGACCGGCAATACAGACAAGGACTTGAGTTTTTGTCGTGTCTCGAGGACGCCTTGGGCTTTGAAAATGGCGTCCAAGTCCTTTTGTGACATCTTGGGCAGCTCGGGAATTTAGTCTAGGAGGCATGGCAATGAGCGAACAAAAACAAACGAGAATAAAACAAAACAAAACAGAGTGAAGAAGGAATGAGGGTCACGAACCTAGGCGATGACCTCGGAAGGCGCAAAAGGGCAGGGCCGGGGATCCTCTGACAACGTCAGATGGAGGCACTTGCGAGGCGCAAACGAGGTCGGGGAGAGGTCGAGAAAATAGCAAGTGCGTGGCCCGCATGAGGTTCAGACGATGACCTGGGGAAGCACGGGTGAGGTGGTGTGAGTATCATCGGGGACCATCTGACAACACCGATTGTGGCGCTTGCGAGGCACGAGCAAGGTCGGGAGAGACCAAGAAAAATCGCGGGAGGTTCAGGCGATGATCCAGGGAAGCGCGGTTGAGGCAGCTCAAGCATCATCGGGCACCATCTGAGAACATCAGATGTGGCGCTCACGAGGCACGAGCGAGGTTGTATGAAGATCCAAAAGAGTCGCGGGCGACGGGGAGTAAATTTGAGGCCAAGACGAGGCGCCAACGAGGCGCCAACGAGGTGCAGTTGCTGTTCAGGGTATGGGACCTCGCACGAGGCGGCATCAAAGAGATGGGTTGCTACCTACAACGGAAACCGGTCTCTTTGACCACTATTGCCTCCGAAAAGTGATGCCTGAGGTGCTAAGTGCGATGTAGGGATGATTACATAAGCACTAAATGTACTGCCACATCCCGAATTGAGAAATTCCAACATTTAGTCCTCCTGATTACCATTGATATTGATTTAAATACACGCTGATAGGAATAACTTCGTCACAAGCGCGGTAGGATCAACAAGCTATGGGGGCGTGTCGTACAGCATGAGCAGAGAGTATCACTGGTTTGCTCGTGGCTGGCTCGGAAGGCATCAATCATGGTGGGTTCTTTGCGCTCATTGGACGACCGTTTGGGCTAACGTTTCATCTTTCTTGAGGTATTTCTCAGGATGCAATCGGCAGTGATCATCGTTAGAGGTACTCAAGGCCGTGGTATATGTATAAGCCAATGTCAATTGTCATTGATTGTGAGACGTGCATCTTATTCATGGCTGGGCGAAAGCTCCACAACATCGTGCCAATTCGAGAAGACTACATTACGAGATTTGTGGATTATGAGAAAGGCTACATGTTCCAACAGACAACATAATCGAACAGAAAGTAAAACGAACAGGCTCTGCTACACATAGAATTAGACAAAGTACTCAGACTTTAAATAGCCGAGCATCTCATCGTCATGTTCTACCAGGATTTCATTTCGATCGCGAGCACCCAACGGCCTTTGAATGTCTGTGTAATTCACGTTCGGTGGATATCGCGCTGAACCGATGCTGCCCGCCCAGTCGAAATCGATGATCATGAACCGCTTCTTGTCCGACCTGGATACCATGATATTCGTATCCCGAAGATCCCCATGGACGTACCCTGCGTCGTGGAATGATTTCAGTTGGGTGGATATATCATCGAACATGGATGAGGGAAGCTTCCTTCTGCATGCAAACAGGGTCTCAAAGTCGGCGGGAGCAAGCCAGTCCATGACAACCATGAACCACCCCCCAGGAATCCTTTCGAACCCACGTAGGATCGGGGCACATCCCAACGATGCAA